>JAECUM010017653.1:0-47473 GCA_016617855.1 Megalonaias nervosa
TTTTTATGTGTTATCTAATATTGTAAAGCCACAGATCCAGTTAAGTGGAAGTAACATTATATGTATCATGTACTTTGCTATAAGGAGGTTTCACTTTAAAGTCATATACTCTGTAGTTACAATAGACAGCATTATAATAAGGGCATACTCTACTTTGGTTCAGATGGACAGCATTATAATGAGGGCATAATCTACTCTGTCCATATAATAATGAGGGAATATAATGCTCTGTTGCTTACATGGACAGGATTAAAATGAGTACTATGCACTTGGGTCCATAGAAAAGATTATAGTGAGGGAGAAAAATAGTCTATGACTTATATGAGCAACATTATAATGAGGGAGTGCTGTACTATTGCTTCCATGATTACTGTTGTACAGAAGGTGTACTGTGCTTTCGTAGCTAATGGGCGGGTATGATATTATGTGGCATGTATGGACAGCATTTTAATGAGGGCATTCTATATGGCTTTCATGGAGAACATTTTAAATGATAACATTTATTTGGCTCCCATGGACATCATTATCCTGAGGACATTCTATATGGCTCCCATGGACAGCATTATAATGAGGGCATTCTGTATGGCTCCCATTAACTGAATTATAATGAGTGAGTACTGTATGCATGATACCCTTAGATATTTAAAAAATGGTGCTTTTCCAGAATCATTGAATAGAATATAAAGTCTTAAGATTCCATTTTTCTAAAAGCTATAATGAGTCTGTTGTTTTTCTTCAAGTCAGCTTTCTCTGGTAAAATTAACTCCTCATAAATTTCCAAAAGGTTCATGTTTAAGTTAAGGAAGCATCAGCTTGTTCAAAATTACTAATTGCATTACCTCCCTTGACAAAGCCACTGATGTTATGTTTAAGATCATTTTATAATGAGTTAATGAGCCATTAATGTAGATGTGTCCAGTATACAGTCACAAGTTATGATTTACAAAAAACAAAAAAACAAAACAGAAACAAGCTTTTTCTAATTTGGAAGTGAAGTGGAATCCTGATGAATCTTTCTAAACATGGTAAAATGGATTAAACCTGGTATTTAGGCAACCACAGCATGAAATTGAGAGAGTGAGAGACAAAGAAAAAGAATATTGAAAAATAAATTATCCCCAATAATAAGTTTACAGTAATGTAAAACATATCTTAATTAAATCTTTACTTTACATTTATTTGATAGATAAAAGGAAAGTACAATTTGAACTAGCAAAATATTATGGTAGGAGATAATGAGTTACATTAAAAGATGGCAGAATCCTGTATATACCATTTCAAATAACTGCAGTTTATTTTTTAAGAGTTATTATTTATAATTTTGATTGCATATTGAGATCTAATGTATTTATTTTCTCATTGTGGCAGGAACCGTTGTTGCTCAGTTGGTAGAGCAATTGAGTTTTAAAGGGTTGCTGGTTTGATACCTGCGAGGAACCGCCTGAGTGGGTTGGCTACTTTTAATGTATTTTTGGAAAAGGCACATGTCTCAGATTTCCTTAGCATGATATACCATATATGCTGTCATATAAGAAGATTCGACTATAAGTTGATTTCCCTTTTCAGGGCTGCAAAAGGCTCTTTCACTGACCCTATTGTACTATACAAATCAGATCCATCTGTAAGAGGTGATTTGTTGTCAGTTGGTAAGAGTTGTACTTTGTTGTCAGTTGGTAAAAGTTGCACTTTGGATGAATAAGGAGCCAAAATTGATAGATTGGTAGGAAAAATAAAGATACAACCTATATCAAATTAATACAGTAATATTATTGAGTGGAATATGTACCAAGTAAGTAGACAATTTTGTCTTTGTGTAATAAAATTCATAATTCTTAACAATTTAAATAATTTTATATGATAAATTTGTGCATTTTATTAGAGGTCACTTTCCGTCATAAAAATTGTAGCCCACACTGATCCAATTAACAATATCCCATTATGTTAATTTCAAACGTCTTACAAATAAACAATGTAACTGAAGTCCACACTTCTGTGGTTCCTATAAATATTGCTGTTTAATGCAATCTGGTTCAATGCCCAACAATTCATTCTTATCGTCTAAGTTGCCCAAATAATGTTCAAAATCCTTTGCCATCATCTGGTCATTGTAAACATCATCTGACTCTGATTCCTTGTTGTTACTGTCATCTTTAGGGTGATTATGGGGAGACTGCCTTTACAAGCTATGGGCTTAGGAAGAGACTGCCTTTACATAACAAGGGTTTATGAGGAGACTGCCTTTACATAACAAGGGTTTATGAGGAGACTGCCTTTACATAATGAGAGTTTATGAGGAGACTGCCTTTACATAACAAGGGTTTATGAGGAGACTGCCTTTATAAATTAAGGACTTATGTGGAGATTGCCTTTATAAGCTAAGGGTTTATGAGGAGACTACCTTTATAAACTAACAGGTTATGAGGAGACTGCCTTTACAATATATGGGCTTATGAGGAGACTGCCATTACATAACAAGGGTGTATGAGGAGACTGCCTTTATATAACAAGGGTTTTTGAGGAGACTGCCTTTACAAGCTAAGGGTTTATGAGGAGACTGCCTTCATAAGCTAAGGGTTTATGAGGAGACTACCCTTACAAGCAAAGGGTTTATGAGGAGACTGCCTTCATAAGCTAAGGGTTTATGAGGAGACTACCCTTACAAGCAAAGGGTTTATGAGGAGACTGCCTTTATAAGCTTAGGGCTTGTGAGGAGACTACCTTTACAAGAAAAGGGTTTATGAGGAGACTGCCTTTATAAGCTTAGGGCTTATGAGGAGACTACCTTTACAAGCAAAGGGTTTATGAAGAGACTGCCTTTATAAGCTAAGGGCTTATCAATTCACATACACAGCAATTTACCTTAAGAATATCACATGGAAATTAGGTCGTGCTTATGTAAAGAACAAATTTTGAATCAAATCTAAACTTGTATTGCTTAAAACACAAACATTGTTTATCAAGTTATGCAACAAAGAACAAAACATAATATAAATATGGGTTGTTCAGATTTACATGAAAATGGAAGCAATATGTACTGTACTTGCTTGTAATTACAAACAATGATAGATGATTCACTCCACAGTAAGTAATATTTCATTTATTGGATGGAATCATAGAAATATTTAAATTTACAGTGTTTTGCACATAATGCAGACATCCACAATTTCCAATATTACCCCTAGATTTATTTAAAATTTTGTATGTTACATGTATCAGATGACCACTACTCTGGTTGAATAGAATTTTCATTAAAACAAATTTCAGCTTATAAATGAGTATATAAGATACCAATAATGTGTTAAAAGTGCCATTACCCCTCCCCCCAACAAACAAAGTTGGAAGATTCATGTAACATAAAAGTTAGTAAAAATACTGGAATTATTCTTCTATGTTTGATTGTGCAGTATCTTGGTAGTTTAGTCAAATGGTTGTCATCAGTAATCTGATGTTTAACTTCCACTAGACAATGTACATTAAGTCAAGACAATCAACAAAAAGTACTTGTGTTTTTGGTACACCGTCTAGACAATGTAATACTATTATAATGTATTAAAATTTATTTACATTTTTACCTGGATTCTCCTCAACTGGTTGATACATGTGTCACATATTTTTAGCAACTATAATAGATACTTCATTATAAGCATTACTAAGATTCTTTATCCAACAGATTTATTTATATTTTGGACTCTTTTTGTTGATCTAAATGCCAGTAATTGATAGACATAAACAAATATATGACTTTCTGATTTCCCTTCAGCAAAGACTGGCAACCCGAATGTTGTGTTTTACATTTTGGACCTTGCTGATCTAGACTCGGTGAGACAATTTGCTGCCACTGTCCTGGAGAAAGAGAGTCATCTTGACATTCTAATCAACAATGCAGGTACAGAAATTCTGTTCAACATAAATTTTCAGTCAAGAAAAGAATAATTGCTGATATTATTGTGTAGAAGTATATAAAGAAACATAATTCTGTATTACTAAATGTTGTTGATATTGTGAGTTTAACTCCATTCTTCAGAACACGATACGCTATATATGGCAGCTAGTATATCTGGTGGATGAAGAACCTGGGAAAGCACCAGGAAGAATGGCCATTCCATGGAAAGTTACTAGCAAACTTTTTCACATAGCAACATTGGCTGAACTGGAGACTTGAACCCACATGGAGAGAGGTGTGATGTCAGTAATCTGTAAAGGTGAGTGCCAGACCACATCGCCACCTTGGGGCCTACATTATTACTGAATGTGTATATAGTAAAACCTGTTTATAGTAGACACCTGAGGGACAGACTCATTTTGTCATTAATGAACAGGTATCCTCATATTGAAGACAAATACATTATAAAATAATAATGTAATATAAAAGTCTGTAAGTCTATTTCAAGCATGTATCTGTCAGGAAAAGTTTTACTGTATCATATTTTCCAGTATAATTTATGTGTTGAATTTTGTTTTTGTTGAGATAACAAATACTTTTTTCTCTGAGGAAATGTATTAATTTTTTGAGGACATGAATGATTTTCGATGAACCTGCCTTGGCAGAAGCTGGACATAGTGATCACCCTGTGCATCTGTGTGAATATCCATCTATCCATGCATCCATCTGTGTGAATATCCAACTATCCATACATCCATCTGTGTTAAGGTCCATTTATCCATACATCCATCTGTGTGAATATCCAACTATCCATACATCCATCTGTGTTAACATCCATCTATCCATACATCCATCTGTGTGAATGTCCAACTATCCATACATCCATCTGTGTTAACATCCATCTATCCATACATCCATCTGTGTGAATATCCAACTATCCATACATCCATCTGTGTGAATATCCAACTATCCATACATCCATCTGTGTTAACATCCATCTATCCATATATCCATCTGTGTTAACATCCATCAATCCATACAACCATCTTTGTGACCGTCCATCTATCCATGCATCCATCTGTGTGAATATTCATCTATGCATACATCCATCTGTGTAAATATCCATCTATCCATACATCCGTCTGTGTTAAGGTCCATTTATCCATACATCCATCTGTGTTAAGGTCCATTTATCCATACATCCATCTGTGTTAAGGTCCATTTATCCATACATCCATCTGTGTGAATATCCAACTATCCATACATCCATCTGTGTGAATATCCAACTATCCATACATCCATCTGTGTGAATATCCAACTATCCATACATCCATCTGTGTTAAGGTCCATTTATCCATACATCCATCTGTGTTAACATCCATCAATCCATACAACCATCTTTGTGAACATCCATCTATCCATGCATCCATCTGTGTGAATATTCATCTATACATACATCCATCTGTGTAAATATCCATCTATCCATACCTCCATCCATGTGAATATCCATCTATCCATCTATCTGTGTGAATGTCCATCTATCCATACATCCATCTGTGTGAATGTCCATCTATCCATACATCCATCCATGTGAATATCCATCTATCCATACATCCATCTGTGTGAATGTCCATCTATCCATACATCCATCCATGTGAATATCCATCTATCCATACATCTGTGTGAATGTCCATCTATCCATACATCTGTGTGAATTTCCATCTATCCATACACCCATCCATGTGAATATCCATCTATCCATACATCTGTGTGAATTTCCATCTATCCGTACATCCTTCTGTGTGAATGTCCATCTATCCATACACCCATCTGTGTTAATGTCCATCTAATCATACATCATCCATGTGAATGTCCATCTATTCAGACATCCAACTGTGTGAATGTCCATCTATCCATATGTCTGTTTGTGAATGTTTGTTTATCCATACATCCATGTGAATGTCCATCTAAGCATGCATCCATCTGTCTGAATGTCCATCCAATCATACATCCGTCTGTGTTAATGTCCATCTGTTCATAGATTCATCTGTGTGAATGTACATCTAATCATACATTCATCTGTGTGAATGTACATCCAATCATACATCCATCTGTGTTAATGTCCATCTAATCATACATCCATCTGTGTGAATGTACATCTAATCATACATTCATCTGTGTGAATGTACATCCAATCATACATCCATCTGTGTTAATGTGTTCATACATTCAACTGTGTGAATGTCCATCTAATCATACATCCATCTGTGTAAATGTCCGTCTGATCATACATCCATTTGTGTGAAAGTTGATCTAATCATGCATCCATTTGGGAATGTCCATCTATCCCTACATCCATTTGTGTGAATGTCCATCTAAACATACATCCATCTGTGTGAATGTCCATCTATTCATACATCCATCTGTGTTAATATCCATCTAATCATACATCCATGTGAATGTCCATCTATTCATACATCCATCTGAGTGAATGTCCATCTATTCATACATCCATCTGTGTGAATGTCCATCTATTCATACATCCATCTGTGTGAATGTCCATCTATTCATACATCCATCTGTGTGAATTTCCATCTATTCATACATCCATCTGTGTGAATGTCCATCTATTCATACATCCATCTGTGTGAATGTCCATCTATTCATACATCCATCTGTGTGAATGTCCATCTAATCATACATCCATGTGAATGTCCATCTATTCATACATCGATCTGTGTGAATGTCCATCTAATCATACATCCATGTGAATGTCCATCTATTCATACATCCATTTGTGATTGTCCATCTAATCATATATCTGTTTGTGAATGTCCATCTAATCATACATCCATTTGTGTGAGTGTCCTTCTAATCATACAGCCATTTGTGAATGTTCGTCTATCCATACAAAGTCATCCATGTGTGAATGTCCATCTAATTATACATCCATTTGTGATGTCCATCTATCCATACATCCATCTGTTTGTCCATCTAATCATTCATCCATCTGTTGAATGTCCATCTGTTCATACATTCACCTGTGTGAATGTCCTTCTAATCATACATCCATGTGAATGTTCATTTTATCATCCATCAATCTGTGTGAATGTCCATCTAATCATACATTTGTGTAAATGTCCATCTAATCATACATCCATCTGTGTAAATGTCCATCTATTCATACATCCAGCTATGTAAATGTCCATCTATTCATACATCCAACTGTGTGAATGTCCATCTAATCATACATCCATCTGTGTTAATATCCATCTATTCATACATCCATCTGTGTAAATGTCCATCTAATCATACATCCATCTGCGTTAATATCCATCTAATCATACATCCATCTGTGTAAATGTCCATCTATTCATACATCCAACTGTGTGAATGTCCATCTAATCATACATCCATCTGTGTTAATATCCATCTAATCATACATCCAGGTGAATGTCCATCTATTCATACATCCATCTGTGTTAATATCCATCTAATCATACATCTATCTGTGTGAATGTCCATCGAATCATACATCCATCTGTGTGAATGTCCATCTAATCATACATCCATCTGTGTGAATGTCTATCTAATCATACATCCATCTGTGTGAATGTCTATCTAATCATACATCCAACTGTGTAAATGTCCCTCTAATCATACATCCATCTGTAAATCTCCATCTATTCATACATCCATCTGTGTGAATGTCCATCTAATCATACATCCATCTGTGTGAATGTCCAACTAATCATACATCCTTCTGTGTGAATGTCTATCTAATCATACATCCATCTGTGTGAATGTCTATCTAATCATACATCCAACTGTGTAAATGTCCATCTAATCATACATCCATCTGTGTAAATGTCCATCTATTCATACATCCATCTGTGTGAATGTCCATCTAATCATACATCCATCTGTGTGAATGTCTATCTAATCATTCATCCATCTGTGTGAATGTCCATCTATTCATACATCCGTCTGTGTGAATGTGCATCAAATACATCCATTGGTGTTAATGTCCATCTAATCATGCAGCCAATTGTGTTACTGTCCATCTAATCCTGCATCCATCTGTGTTAATGTCCATCTAATCATACATTCATTTGTGTGAATGTCCATCTAATCATACATACATCTGTGTTAATGTCCATCTAATCATACATCCATTTCTGTGAATGTTGATATAATAGTACATTCATTTGGGAATGTCCATCTATCCATACATCCATCTGTGTGAATGTCTATCTAATCATACATCCAACTGTGTTAATGTCCATCTAATCTTACATCCATCTGTGTGAATGTCCATCTGATCATACATCCATCTGTGTGAATGTGCATCTAATACATCCATCTGTGTGAATGTCCTTCTAATCATACATCCATCTGTGTGAATGTCCATCTAATCATACATCCATCCGTGTGAATGTCCATCTATCCATACATCCATCTGTGTAAATGTCCATCTATCCATACATCCATCTGTGTAAATGTCCATCTAATCATACATCCATCCGTGTGAATGTCCATCTATCCATACATCCATCTGTGTAAATGTCCATCTATCCATACATCCATCTGTCCATACACCCATCTGTGTGAATGTCCATCTAATCATACATCCATCCATGTGAATGTGCATCTAATGCATCCATCTGTGTGAATGTCCTTCTAATCATACATCCATCTGTGTAAATGTCCATCTGATCATACATCCATCCGTGTGAATGTCCATCTATTCATACATCCGTCTGTGTGAATGTCCATCTATTCATTCATCCGTCTGTGTGAATGTCCATCTATTCAGACATCCATCTGTGTGAATGTCCATCTATTCATACATCCATCTGTGTAAATGTCCATCTATTCATACATCCATCTGTTTGAATGTCCATCTATTCATACATCCATCTGTGTGAATGTCCATCTATTCAGACATCCATCTGTGTGAATGTCCATCTATCCATACATCCATCTGTGAAAATGTCCATCTATCCATACATCCATCTGTGTGAATGTCCATCTAATCATACATCCATCTGTGTGAATGTCCATCTAATCATAAATCCATCCGTGTGAATGTGCATCTAATACATCCATCTGTGTGAATGTCCTTCTAATCATACATCCATCTGTGTAAATGTCCATCTGATCATACATCCATCCATGTGAAGGTGCATCTGATCATACATCCATCTGTGTGAATGTCCTTCTAATCATACATCCATCTGTGTGAATGTCCTTCTAATCATACATCCATCTGTGTGAATGTCCTTCTAATCATACATCCATCTGTGTGAATGTCCATCTAATCATGCATCCATCTGTGTGAATGTCTATCTAATCATGCATCCATCTGTGTGAATGTCCATCTAATCATACATCCATGTGAATGTCCATCAATTCATACATCCATCTGTGTTAATGTCCATCTATCCGTATGTCCATCTGTGTAAATGTCCATCTAATCATACATCCATCTGTGTGAATGTCCATCTAATCATACATCCATCCGTGTGAATGTGCATCTAATACATCCATCTGTGTGAATGTCCTTCTAATCATACATCCATCTGTGTGAATGTCCTTCTAATCATACATCCATCTGTGTGAATGTCCATCTACTCATGCATCCATCTGTGTGAATGTCCATCTATTCATACATCTATCTGTGTGAATGTCTATCTAATCATGCATCCATCTGTGTGAATGTCCATATATCCATACATCCATCTGTGTAAATGTCCATCTGTTCATACATCCATCTGTGTGAATGTCCTTCTAATCATACATCCATCTGTGTGAATGTGCATCTATTCATACATCCATCTGTGTGAATGTCCTTCTAATCATACATCCATCTGTGTAAATGTCCATCTAATCATACATCCAACTGTGTTAATGTCCATATATCCATACATCCATCTGTGTAAATGTCCATCTAATCATACATCCATCTGTGTGAATGTCCTTCTAATCATACATCCATCTGTGTAAATGTCCATCTGATCATACATCCATCCGTGTGAATGTGCATCTGATCATACATCCATGTGAATGTCCTTCTAATCATACATCCATCTGTGTGAATGTCCTTCTAATCATACATCCATCTGTGTGAATGTCCATCTACTCATACATCCATCTGTGTGAATGTCCATCTTTTCATACATCCATCTGTGTAAATATCTTTCTAATCATACATCCATCTGTGTGAATGTCCATCTAATCATACATCCATCTGTGTGAATTCCATCTAATCATACATCCATCTGTGTTAATGTGCATCTAATACATCCATCTGTGTGAATGTCCTTCTAATCATACATCCATCTGTGTAAATGTCCATCTGATCATACATCCATCTGTGTGAATGTGCATCCGATCATACATCCATCTGTGTGAATGTCCTTCTAATCATACATCCGTGTGAATGTCCTTCCAATCATACATCCGTGTGAATGTCCATCTAGTCATGCATCCATCTGTGTGAATGTCCATCTATTCATCCATCTATCTGTGTGAATGTCTATCTAATCATGCATCCATCTGTGTGAATGTCCATCTATCCATACATCCATCTGTGTAAATGTCCATCTATTCATACATCCATCTGTGTGAATGTCCTTCTAGTCATACATCCATCTGTGTGAATGTGCATCTATTCATACATCCATCTGTGTGAATGTCCTTCTAATCATACATCCATCTGTGTAAATGTCCATCTATCCATACATCCATCTGTGTAAATGTCCATCTATCCATACATCCATCTGTGTTAATGTCCATCTATCCATACATCCATCTGTGTAAATGTCCATCTAATCATACATCCAACTGTGTTAATGTCCATCTATCCATACATCCATCTGTGTATATGTCCATCTAATCATACATCCATTTGTGTGAATGTCCATCTAATCATACATCCATCCGTGTGAATGTCCTTCTAATCATACATCCATCTGTGTAAATGTCCATCTGATAATACATCCATCCGTGTGAATGTGCATCTGATCATACATCCATCTGTGTGAATGTCCTTCTAATCATACATCCGTGTGAATGTCCTTCTAATCATACATCCATCTGTGTGAATGTCCATCTACTCGTACATCCATCTGTGTGAATGTCCATCTATTCATACATCCATCTGTGTAAATGTCCTTCTAATCATACATCCATCTGTGTGAATGTCCATCTAATCATACATCCATCTGTGTGAATTCCATCTAATCATACATCCATCTGTGTCAATGTCCATCTATTCATACATCCATCTGTGTCAATGTCCATCTATTCATACATCCGTCTGTGTGAATGTCCATCTATTCATACATTCGTCGGTGTGAATGTGCATCAAATACATCCATTGGTGTTAATGTCCATCTAATCATGCAGCCAATTGTGTTACTGTCCATCTAATCCTGCATCCATCTGTGTTAATGTCCATCTAATCATACATTTATTTGTGTGAATGTCCATCTAATCATACATACATCTGTGTTAATGTCCATCTAATCATGCATCCATTTCTCTGAATGTTGATATGATAGTACATTCATTTGGGAATGCCCATCTATCCATACATCCATCTGTGTGAATGTCCATCTAATCATAATAATAATAATAATAATGAGGACTTTGTATAGCGCCTAATCTTTAGAAGCTCTAAGCGCTTTACAACATTTGACAACACTTAAAAAACATATATAATGATATGATTACAAAATTAAAAACAAACACCACGAAAGTAGAAACAGAAAATATGCTGTAAATATTTAAGGCAAGGATACATTATTAGGTCTTTAAGTCTGTTCTTGCAGTTGAAATAGGTGAGTTTTATACATCATACATCCAACTTTGTTAATGTCCATCTAATCATACATCCATCTGTGTGAATGTCCATCTATTCATACATCCATCCATGTGAATGTGCATCCAATGCATCCATCTGTGTGAATGTCCTTCTAATCATACATCCATCTGTGTAAATGTCCATCTAATCATACATCCATCTGTGTTAATGTCCATCTATCCATACATCCATCTGTGTAAATGTCCATCTAATCATACATCCATCTGTGTGAATGTCCATCTAATCATACATCCATCCGTGTGAATGTGCATCTAATACATCCGTGTGAATGTCCTTCTAATCATACATCCATCTGTGTGAATGTCCTTCTAATCATACATCCGTGTGAATGTCCTTCTAATCATACATCCATCTGTGTGAATGTCCATCTATTCATACATCCGTCTGTGTGAATGTCCATCTATTCATACATCCGTCTGTGTGAATGTCCATCTATTCAGACATCCGTCTGTGTGAATGTCCATCTATTCATACATCCATCTGTGTGATTGTCCATCTATTCATACATCCATCTGTGTAAATGTCCTTCTAATCATACATCCATCTGTGTGAATGTCCATCTAATCATACATCCGTCTGTGCAAATGTCCATCTAATCATACATCCATTTGTGTGAATGTCCATCTAATCATACATCTATCAGTGTTAATGTCCATCTAGTCGTACATCCATTTGTGTGATTGTCCATCTAATCATACATTGATTTGTGTTAATGTCCATCTAGTCATACATCCATTTGTGTGAATATCCATCTAATCATACATCCGTTTGTGAATGTCCGTGTATCCATTTGTGTGAATGTCCATCTAATCATACAGCCATCCATGTGAATGTCCATCTAATCATGCATCCGTGTTAATGTCCATCTGTTCATACATTCATCTGTGTGAATGTCCATCTATTCATACATCCGTGTGGATGTGCATCTAATACATCCATCGGTGTTAATGTCCATCTAATCATACATCCATCTGTGTTAATGTCCATCTAATCATACATCCATTTGTGTGACTGTCCATCTAAGCATACATCCATTTGTGAATGTCCATTTATTCATACATCCATTCATAGGTCCACCCACATCCTAGATCAACCTCAATGCTGAAGTTCCTTACATGGCTAAATTAAAGATGAACTTGATAAATAGGATGGGAGGTAGGTGGGTGAGAGTCTCTTGTTCTTTTTTCTCATCAATCCATCTGTGTATATTTCTGTTAAATTTCTAATCTGGTTCTTGACGGGAATGGTGAGACAGAAAGAGAAGACAGTAATCAGAGAGAATTAGATATCTTTATTGCTAGTCAGAACATCTTGCATTAGAGTTCATTAATTATCCTCTCTGTAGTATAATTTCTTCTCTGAATATAAGGAAATTAAGAGCAACCTCATTGCCAACAGACATATACAAACACAGATATGTCAAACAAGTGTATTTTTCATACACATTTGTACATTATTACAGGTCTTGGCAAAGCAGCAGTGCTTATACCAGGAAGCACCACCAAGCAAGGCTTTGATTTGACATTTGGCACAAATTACCTGGGACCATTTCTACTTACATACCTCCTTCTGGACTTGCTAAGATCATCAGCCCCTAGTCAGATTATCAATGTCAGCTCACACATGCACTGGTTCTGTTTTCGTCAGTTGAATTTCAGCAGTGAGACTAAAAATGGTGTTCGATATCCGTATCTAACAGGCTATGAGATCAGCAAACTGGGCAATGTCCTACATGCAAGAGAACTTTCCAGGAGATTACAGAGTAAGGGTTTCAGTACTTTAATTCTTACTCATATCAGCAGATATAATACTTTGGGTTTTTGCATCATTTTAAACCTCATTGTATACAGACATTTCATCTATACTCAATCGATGAATTTATATGATGAGGTTTTTGCTGGTACATTTATATAAGGACATTTATTTGGTACATTTATATGAGGAGGTTTTGTTGGTACATTTATATGAGAAAGTTTTGTTGGTATATCTGTACAAGGTTTTGTTGGTACATTTATGTGTGGAGGTTTTGCTGGTACATTTATATGTAGGGGTTTTGTTAGTACATTTATATGAAGTTGATTTTATTGGTACATTTAAATGAAATGTTCTTTTGGTACATTTATATGTGGAGATTTTGCAGGTAAATATTAAAAATAAAACTTAATGCTAAACTATAATCTGAAATGGTTGTTTAATTTCAAGGACTGGTTTTTTTTTGAATTAATTGACCTGTTTATTAATTACAAATGCATTCTGGAATGAATATTGGTAATCTAAGGCTGCATTGATGAAGCTTCACAAACTCTACATTAAGATGTTTAATAACAAGAGACAAATATCAAAAGATGTTTAATAACAAGAGACAAATATTAAAAGATGCAACAAGGTTATTGTACAGTATGTGTAATTTATTGATTTCAGCAAAAGTTTAGAAGTATGGTGGTTATCCAAGAAAAAATACATTGATACTTCTCTGAAGTGGACACTGTTGATACTTCCCTAATCTTAACACTCTAGGTACCAAAAAGTATGGTCATTTTATAGAGGGTTTGCTTTATAACGACTCTATTAATTGGAATAAATGGTAAGTATATAGAGTTTTGATTTTTAATTGCCATATTAATTGGAAAAAGTAGTCAATAAATAGAGATTTTGTTTAACAATAGAATTGAATATGGAATAAGTGGATGACTGGAGTACAGAGGAGATTAGCTTTCACAATAAATGAGTTTGAGTGCACAGTTACATTGAGTTTGGTTAATAGAAAACAGAAATTGTACCTTTAAAAGGGTCTAAATTTTTGATTTGTCACTCTTGTTATATCAGGATTATGTTTTGAAAAAATGAACAATTGTTACTGCCATTTCTGTATTATTCTTTAAGACACAGGTGTTCGAGCAAACTCAGTGCATCCTGGAATGGTTGAGACAGAGATATGGACTCCACTTAAGAAGAAGTATCCAGCATGGATGTACCATTTACTAATATCAATCGTTAGGTACAGAGCTAATCTGCATTGTTGTAAAGTATACTATTATTAGGTACAGGGCTAATTAGCATGGTTGTACAGTATACTATTATTAGGTACAGGGCTAATTAGCATGGTTGTACAGTATACTTATAGCAATCATTAGGTACATAGCTAATCCACATGGTTGTACAATACACTATTAGCAATCATTAGGTTTAGTATTAATCTGCATGTTTGGGCAAAATACTATTAACAATCAATAGAAATATAGCTAATGTGCATGGTTGTACAATATTCTAATAACAATCATTAGGTACAGGGTTAATCTGCATGGCTGTACAATATACTATCAGCAATCATTAGATACATAGCTAATCTACAAGGTTGTACAATATACTATTAGCAATCATTAGGTACATAGCTGCTCTGCATTGTTGTACAGTATACTATTAGCAATCATTAGGTACATAGCTACTCTGCATGGTTGTACAGTATACTATTAGCAATCATTAGGTACATAGCTAATCTGCATGGTTGTACAGTAGACTATCAATAGGTACAAGGCTAATCTGCATGGATGTACAATATACTGTTAGGTATCATTAAGTTCGGGGTTAATCTGTATACTGTATGCAATCACTAATAGATTGAATCCAATTGCAGACTGCACAAACCCAGATCTGCCATTGCATAATATGCCAGCTGATCTGGATCTATGCAGTTTGTTACAAGTAGTCAGTAGAACAAGCAACATAGACTCTGATCTGTCAGTACATAATGTACTGGCAGATTGGGGTCTCCATTGTTTGTAGTTGGACTCAACTTATAAGAGACTATATATCGTAGTTTATTGAAAAAAGCTATGATGTACATTATCAAGACAACTTGCAGATGCAAAATAGTAAATGGCATGATGCACATGGTATCTCTAAAGACCTGTTGAGTTTGAGACCTGCAATATGTCAAAGTAGTATAGGGCATGATGTCTGAGATATCTCAAAACACTACATGGTATGATCACAGTGATATCTCAAAGCAGTATAGGGCATGATGCTTGTGACATGTCAGAGTAGTATAGGATATGATGTATGTGATATCTCAAAATAGTATAGGGCATGATGTGTGTGATATCTCAAAATAATATAGGGCATGATGTGTGTTATATCTCAAAGCAGTTAATGGCACTATACCTGTGAAAGCAATTTATGGCACGATACCTGTGATATCTCAGATTAGTACAGGGTATGACACTTATGATATCTCATAATAGTATTGGGCATGATACTTGTGATATCTCGAAGTAGTATCGAGCATGTTACATGTGATATCTCAAAGTAGTATAGGGTATGATACCTGTGCTATCTCAACGAGTTAGATGTCACAGAATTTTAGCTGTTTCACAATCTCATTGAAGACATTTAATTTCTGACATTGAAATATTTCTCATGCTATTAATTTTTGTATGCATATTTCAGATGCTTATATTGATGAATTTGTGGTGTGTAAATCTAAGGAAGAATTAAATGATGATCAAATTATATGATCATTTGCAACTTGTGAGTATCAATCTGGCCTGCTAGTCCAGGCCCAGTTATCCCATGTTAATCTTCCATGATAATTTGTCTGGAATGTTGGCAACATATATCATTTCAAAGCTAAGACCATGAGGGATTTTAAAAACATGGTTGCCAGTCACAGACTAGAATGAGGGATTTAAAAAACATGGTTGCCAGTCATAGACCAGAATGACAGATTTAAAAAACATGGTTGTCAGTCACAGACCAGATTGAGGGATTTAAAAAACATGGTTGTCAGTCACAGACCAGAAGAACTTATAGAATAGCCTGTTTCATCTTCTGAAGTCTGGCTAACCATTAACACAAGTTCATTATCATCACTCCTAAACATTTTGGAGGATTGTTATGAAACTTTACACATGCATTCATTTCAAGGTCTAGTTAGTCTCAAATGAAAATGATGCCGTTCTGATATCCAATACGGCCACCACAGCAACCATCTTGAAAATCTTATCACTTTGCTTCCCAAGTGGATGATCATATATACAGATGAGATTTTTCAACAGAAGACTTCTTATGATGTCTAGTTGTTCCGCTGTGAAAATGGTGCCAATCTGTGTAGTATGACCACTATAGCAGCCATGTTGAGAATCTTGTTATTGCTACTCCTCCTCGACAGAATGTCATGCCAGCATGGGATTTTCACCTGAAGACTTCTCAAGGTGTCTCATTAGTCTTAAATTAAAATTGTGCCAATCTCCTATCAAATATGACTGCCACAGGGGCCATCTTGAAAATCTTATTGCCATTCCTCTTAGGTGGAAAGTCAGATCAGTATTAATTTTTCAGCAGCTCTAAGATTATCTAGTTTGTTCTAAATGAAAATGAAGCCAGTCATCCATCCATTATGATTGCCATCACAAGTAATTTGAAAATCGTATCACTTTAAAATATCAGAGAGGGTTTCAGAACTCATCAGTGAAAGGAAGAAATGTTCTTATCTTGAATTCCTGGAAATTATTTTTGTACAGAAGAACATCAGACCTTTCAAGGGATTATTGTTTCTCATTAAGATCAAAGGTCAAGTTGAAGTAAACCAGACACATTTAATTTTATGAACAAAGTAACATCAGCAATTTAAGGTAAAGTGAGTAGCAACTATTTTCAGTGTTTATTTACTGGTCTCTGTCAAGACATATGATGCTGTGTCCCTTAGTTCATGTGGTAACCTTTGGTTTTGCTGCATTAACTTAAGTTCTCCTCTAATAACCTTGATGAAATCTCAAAAAAATAATGAAACATGCAGAATTTGAAGTCAAAGTTTAAAGATCAAAGTTAGAATGACCTGACCAGCCACTATGATTTCTGCATGCTGCCTTGGGTTCAAATGAATAAAGCTTACCAGCCTTTATGACTAAGACTTCCATTAACTTTGAAAGAATTGTTTATTTCATTGACCTAAATACAAAATGTCAAGGTCATTATGGACCAAACTGGAGGAAACAGACTTCAGGTATTTGCTTTAGTACCACTGCATGCCTATATGATCACTAAACTTGATGAGTAGGTGACCAGTTGCTACAAAAGAACTGACAGGGCAGGGTCACTTAAAACTGAAGAAATCAAATTACTTGCTGAATTGTTTCACATGTTCATTCCTTTGTCAAAAATGATAATGTTATTTTTAAAATAACTAAACAGAAATAATTGCATTTCAGTTTGCAAGATTTAAGGTCAGTACCGCTTCAGAATGAAGAAAGTCTATTTTGTATTTCATTTTGAGATTTAGATTTCCAGTTTTTCTTCAATTCATTGCATTGCCTCTATGATTAAGAGTTTTAACATATTAT
Organism: Megalonaias nervosa; assembly: GCA_016617855.1. Taxonomy (NCBI): domain Eukaryota; kingdom Metazoa; phylum Mollusca; class Bivalvia; order Unionida; family Unionidae; genus Megalonaias; species Megalonaias nervosa. The sequence continues at coordinate 18,110 of JAECUM010017653.1, forward strand.
TACAGGTATGCAGTTAAATCAAAGAGACCTTACCTTTAATATGATAACAGTAATACTAATTGATATTATAGCACAGCTTTTCACATTATAGGTATATGCCAACTTAAGTGATTTTGATTTATGCAGATTGTGTTAATGCTATTTGATATGAATTTTTTTTATTTTAATTTCTTTACACTAAGTGATAATATAACTATTTGTCAAAAACAAAAAAAATTAGGATCTGTAAATTGCTTAAATGAATTATATTAAAGTTAAACCAAACATTTTGAGTTACACGAGTTCAAGTTATGCAACTTCTCTTGGGAACATAATTATCATACAAGTCATATATAATGAACACTTGTCTCCAGGTTTATACTCTACAATCATCAGTCCCTATAATGAGCACTTGCTTCCAGTTCCATGGTCAACAATAATCAGTCCCTATAATGAACATTTGTCTCCAGGTCTATACTATATACTTCACAATAATCAGTCCCTATAATGAGCACTTGTCTCCAGGTTTATATTCTACAATAATCAGTCCCTATAATGAGCACTTGCCTCCAGTTCTATATTCTGCAATAATTAGTCCCTATAATGAACATTTGTCTTCAGGTTTATACTATACACTTTACAACAACCAGTCCCCATAATGAAAACTTGCCTCCAGGTCTGTAGTATCAACTTCAAAACAATCAGTCCCTATAATGAACACTTGCCTCCAGGTCTATACTTTACAATAATCAGTCCCTATAATGAACATTTGCATCCAAGTCTATACTTGAAATAATCAGTAGCTATAATGAACACTTGTCTCCAGGTCAATACTCTACAATAATCAGTCCCTATAATGAACACTTGTCTCCAGGTTGATACTATATACTTTACAATAATCAGTCCCTATAATGAACACTTGCCTCCAGGTCCATACTGTACACTTTACAATAATCAGTCAGTACAGCACTTAACAGGTGTAAATTACATTCAATACTACACACAGATCCCTGGCCAGCTTGTTATTACTTTGTATAATAGCTTTTACAGTATTCACTAAAGGACTTGCAGCAGATTGTAGTTACACAAGTCAAAAATCAAAGTCTACCACCCTATAATACAGTATAACTTAGGCTTGGCTTTTCCTGTAACACAATGCTATTGCAAAGTGTAGTAGGGTGTAAAACTGGTAGCTCTGTTGGCATGCATGTAAAATTGTCAGTTCACTTTATGTATCCTGCATTAATGGTAATTTTGGTGCACCTATGAAAGCAGTAATTAGTTTACTGAATGAACCATTATTTACTAGAGCTAATCTACATACAGTGTACTTCACTCATCATGCCAATGCTGCTGTAGACCTCTCAAGCAGTTAACATGTACATATTATAATTCCAAATGAAAAATCATGTAGAATGTTTATAGACATTCATTAACTAGTGATAGATATTTAGATAGATAGATAGATGTCATCAGTATCCTAATGATTTATGTTGCCAGCTTGTCTCACAAACTTACGATGAAAGTATGACTGACCCTGGGTCATCTCTCAAAGTTGTAATGGAAGCATGATTGACCCTTGGCTACCTCACAAACTTATGATTGGAGGTATGACCTGAACCTGGGCCACCCCACAAACTTCTGATTGGAGGTATGACCTGAACCTGGGCCACCCCACAAACTTATGATTGGAGGTGTGACTTGAACCTGGACCACCCCACAAACTTATGATTGGAGGTATGACCTGAACCTGGGCCACCCCACAAATTTATGATTGGAGGTATGACCTGAACCTGGGCCACCCCACAAACTTATGATTGGAGGTATGACCTGAACCTGGGCCACCCCACAAACTTATGATTGGAGGTATGACCTGAACCTGGACCACCCCACAAACTTATGATGAAATTATGTCTGACCCTGGGCCACACACATATAGTCCTTTTAGTGATAAAATTATATAACAGGTTTCACTATGTATATTTGTCATTAAAAACTAATTTTGCTTGTTTTCCATATCATTGTTTCTGTATTTTTTAGAATGTTTGGTCTGAACAGCACAGAAGGAGCCCAGACTACAATCTTCGTAGCCATAGATGAAGGAGCCCAGGAATACAATGGTCGATACTTTGCAAAATGCACATTATCCAAGGAAAACAGACTTGCTCTGGATGACAGTACATGTGCCCTGCTGTGGGATCACAGCATGAAAATGTGTGACCTGAAGTAGAAACATATTCTGCATAATATAATATCTTACCAGGAAAGAAAACATTTGGACAGCATATAAGAAATCTTCAAGGAAACTATTCAGGAAAATCTGGGTAGTGCAGATTCTGATGAAATTCAGCTCAACATTTTGCGTGTTATTAGTGACATCGATATATTTCTCATAGCAGCATCAGCAACAACAAGCCACTGTGATTATGGAATGATACCAGACCACCCAACAAGCCACTATGATTATAGCTTGGTCCAAATGAAATTATACATATATAGCATATTGTTTTTAAGAAAAGAGAGAAGGAGAGATGGATGAGCAGTTTTTAATTCTTAGATTAGACTTTCAGATCTGAACAGACATATCCTGATAGTATTTTTAAAAATATATCACCAGCTTCCGGTTTTGCTAATAATTATTTTTTAAAAATAGAATTATGTTATCATCTTTCTTTTTCACAACCAATATACTAGAACAATCTTAAATAAATTGAAAATTTGAAAGTTAATACACAAATACAGAATCAAGTCTGACGATAATTTTGTCATTTAGACTTAGAAAATTTGAACTCCTGATTAAGCGAGTCTGAAATTTGAATTCCTCATTGAGCCAGTCTGAAATCTGAACTCTTGATTTGAACTGGTCAGAAATTTGAACTTCTCATTTGAGCCAGTCTGAAATCTAAACTCTTGATTTGAGCTAGACTGAAATTTAAACTGCTAACTGAGCCAGTCTAAAACTTGAACTCCTGATTCAGCCAATCTGAAATTTCAACTCCTAATTTTAGCCACTTTTAGGTTAACTTTAGTTGTAAATATGTACATTTTGGCTAAGAAAAATATATAGGTTCGGCCAATCCTAAAAGAGTTAGAAAGTGTGAAAATACTGGGAGAAAGGTAATTATTTTCTATTGTCCATTCAGTTGGATAAACTGTGATATAATAACTCTGATATAACTTCATCTTTGTTATATTTCTAGATCTTTGATATTAGTTATATTTCAGTATTAATTATTTCCACATTTTGTAAAAGTGTCAAGGATATTATGATTGCCTTCCATTGTCCAAAACTCTAACTTCTAAACTGCTGTGCAGCATTATCCAAATTCCATTAGCAAGAGTGTATAGTTTGTAGGCCATTCACTATTAGTATCTAGTGGGTAATTAAAAGTCTAACAGTTGGGGAATTGTTTTTCAACCAAATTTTTAAAATGCAGTCATAGTATTATGGTCACACAGTATATGTCAGGGCATTTGGTTCTGTTCCATATGTCATGGGAGGGCAGGAGGCAGTATGTAATAGATCACATGAGGATTTTGCTATGGCTCATTTTCCACTAGTCTTTAGTGTTTCAAAAAGAGTGAACATCTCTGTCTTTCCATCTGTCCAGTACACGATCAAGTGAACACAGCTAGGTTCAAAGTTTGTAATGGATTGCCATTAAACATGGAAAATATTTTGGTCATCATCTAAAGATACTCAAATGAAAACCAATGAAAAGCTGGATATCGTCCACTTAGGGACAGTCTTATTCTGATGTGCATATGGCAGACCCCATCTCCATCGTGATAGCGACAAGTGCCCCCCAGTGTCAATCAATGATACTTTTAACATAAACCTAAAGAAGTAGCAATAGTACTGGGTTAACAACACAGGCAATTCACAGGTAACAGCATCAATAAAAACAAAAAATTTAACACCATTCATTGATAGAAACCAATCATTTAAATCATTGATCAAAGTAGCATCAGGACTCTACTTAAAAAATAAATAAAACCAAAAAGAAAACCCTAAACAACTCACTTGCAAAAAAACCACCATAACAACAGGGTTTAAAATGCAACTAACCAAAATATTTACCCCAAAACAATACACGAAAACTAACTAAAGGAAGACACACAAATAATCAAGCACATAGGAAAGACCACCCCCCAAATCATAGTAATAATAACAACCTCCCATTAAACCAACTGCTAGAAATACCTTCACCATGACTAAGACAGCCTTCTTTTTTAACTTCTACTGGAAGCATTGGTCTATACAGGTCATCATATAAGAACCACATACACCTTGACCATATAAATTAGAAAGTATAAGGTGGCCAAATCCCCAGCCATCAGGCCCGGTCACACAATGTGGCAATGATTGGAGAAAAAAAAAATAAAAAATTTCAAGAATGTTCTTTTTATCCTAAAAAGAAACAGAAATGAGGTGACCAACCCCCATCATCAGGCCCCCTGCACAAGTCACAACTAAACAATAGCAGAATCCAAATACACACCCCAAAAATAAACACACAACATGTAAAGTTCTCAAAAATACCAAAGACCTCAAAGACCAGTCGTTTCCGCAAATAGGAAAGGGCACATTGTTATTTTCCAAATTACAATATGGGGCTTTCGATGATCAGGATGCATAATGCATTAATAAATGCACTAATTTACTATGAATTAACCTAATAGTGAATTACAAAATTAATTCTGACAAGTTAATAATCTACATAATTCTGCCTCACATCTAATAATTCTTTACGTAGGCTCAAGCCCCATTTCTCAAATATGCATGTAAATGAAGTCTACAAAGGTAATTCTACATACTAAATGATGCTAGTAATTAAGTATACATACTACAAATAATTACAATTATGATACCATAATATTCTGCAAAAATTGAGCAAATAACTTACTGAACTTTTTGAAGCTTTTTCTTTCCTTAGAATCTACCTCTAAGTTTTACTGCCAAATTACAAGTGGCTTCTCAGAATAACCCTATTGCTCATCAATCTGTCCAGGCGAAACACATTCTTCATTTACGAGTTATGAAAGTTATTATTCAGATCTAAATTGTAATCACACCCTCTATCTCAATTCCAGTTGGATGTCGCTGTGAACCGATCCAATCAAACTTAGCGGACAATGTCCCTCTCTCTGACTGTCAACATGGGGATGGATAAGAATACACCCCATTCACAACATGGACTTCCTTTTGATTGTAGGACTAAGCTGTAACACATAGGTGTTAAGTGGTGTGATCTATCACCTGTGCCAATTCAAGATTCTGGGTCTCCAGCCGGTCACGTAACCTTGCATAAGAGATTAACACTAGCAAACGGCAAACTTTAGACATCAAACACATGGCCGCGGTAATATTCCCAAAACAGTAGATTATAGCTTGGTTATACATGATAGCTGGGGCTTAGCAAACATGACAGTTTGTAAGGCAGCAGCAGGAAGGAAACCAATAGAATATATGTTGCATACATAGTAAATTATCTATGGAATACTGCATATCTTGTATACATAGTAATTTATAAAGGGAATATAACTTACATAGTAATTAATATGTGGCATATACATGTATATTGTATACACAATAATCAATACATGGAAAATATCTTGTATAAGTAGTAATTTATATTTGGAATGTATCTTGTATGCATTGTAATTTATGTGGGATATATCATGCATAAATAGTAATTTCTATATGGGATCTATCTTTTATACATAGTAATTTATATATGGATATATCTTTTATACATAGTAATTTATGTATGGAATGTATCTTGCATGCATTGTAATTTATGTGGGATATATCATGCATAAATAGCAATTTCTATATGGGATCTATCTTTTATACATAGTAATTCATATATGGATATATCTTTTATACATACTAATTTATATATGGAACATATAATGTATAAATAGTAATTTATATATGGAATATATCTTGTATATATAGTAAATTATATATGGACTATATCTTGTATACATAGTAATTTATATTCCTTGAAAGTTTACTTTTTGGGCAAAGAGTACTAAATTTTAATTTTGAATTTCATGATAAAGTATCGGTGTTATTAAACATTTAAAGATCTGCTTTGTCTAATAAATAGCTGTATGGTTGATTTATCGGGTGTATGAATTATTTAAATCAAGATTCGCCAATGGGCAGAACTTCAAAATCTGAGCATAAGAATGTAATTATGTGACTCCAATAATTGGGTATAATTGAAAAACCAACAGCCATTATCAACTGTTTAATCAACACAGAACACCTTAGGCACTTACAAATTATAAAATTTATGAATTATTCAAATACAACCAATGGTAATCTATGGTATTACTATATAACTTCAGTGTGTTTTGGTGTTTTCATGTATATATGTGGTGTACTTGAACAAGCATGTCAAAACATACCAATGTCAAAACATACCAAAGTCAAAATATACTCAAAACATAACCAAATCAAAACATACTCAAAGTAAAACAAGTCCCAATGAGTTGAGGTTAGGAAATATGCTGTTTTATTTTAAATATGTTGAAAGTTCTGAATGCCAGTAAATACAGCTTCTCCATAAGTTTGTGAATAGACATGACTGGTTTCAAATTGTTCTGTTTGAGCAATGTAGAAAAGATACCTTAAATAATGTAAGAACACATTGGCCTCTGAAATTGCCATTGGTACTCAGATCCATTTATATAATTTCATTTGGAATAAGCCAAATTGGACAGACAGACAGATGGGTGGATAGATGGATATATAGACAGACAGGCTGACTGACTGACAGACAAATTGATAGATAGGGGATTGTGAAAAAGGCAAATTTATATAAAAACTTTTATTGCTGCAAAACACAAAAATATAACACAAAGAGGTGTTATTCAGATTTTGCAAGAATATGAAAGTAATATTCTTAGTAGTAAACACCTGGTGATAAACTATGCTGATGGACACTTCACTCTGAGGTGAGTAATATTTAATGGAATATTTTCAAATTATTAAAATCCAAATAAATAAAGCTACAAGTATTTAGAAATAAATGCTGTAATACAGCAAATAAAAACAGTGCATACCATTTATGTATTTCTGGATGTTAACTTTTTATTTGCTTTTTTTGTATGTTAAACATATACAGCACTCCCTCGATAACTCATGCCCGGATAACTCGCGAACCCGCTTACAACACGGTGTCCGGCATGGCTCCCGATTTTTTTTCCAAAGAAAATATATTTTAAAATGTGCTGAACGTGAAAAAAATCGCAATAAGAATTGGTAAATTGAACCTTGATACATAGCTCGTTTTATCATCGAAAATGGTGATTATTGTCGGTAAAGATAGAATCCATATTGTGAAATTTGCAAGTTCTAATAAAATATCACATATTATCTTAGTTTTTTTTTAGAGAAATAGTTGTCAATACATTAAATAAACAGTCTGGTGAAACAGCGATCAACGAAAAATTCTGGTAAATGCTAACAGGTGGCAACAGAGAATGAAATAAACACCAATTAAATATCTTGCTATGTGAAATTCACGTTCTAATCCTTTAATTTTGCTTCATTGTAAACACTATAATCGCAACATATTCTCTTCTATGAAAACATGAAAAGAGTCAATCGACCGTCACATCAAAACCCGTGAGTACTTCTGTGAGAACCTAATTACATGCCGGCTTTGTTTTGATCAACAACTTGGGGAAGTGTTTGTTGCATTAAAAAATCAATTAAAAGAGACCTGTGTTGTTTTATCACTTTGAATATGTCTTTTTTATCAAATCAAGCAAGGGAAGTACAATAAAAAAAAAATTCAAAGACATGCCAATAGGAGCATAAGTTCTTGTGGTCATTACCGTTCTCAAAATTCATTTTATTTGACCAATCGTAAATGGTTTCACATTTTTATATACTTAACATCATTAAAGTATATAATATCAGTAATGTATCCTAATCATTTGTAAATGTGACCATGGAGAGCAAAGTAAGTAAGCAAAAGGTGTACTCAGTGACTGAAAAGCTGTGCATCATAGATATGGTTCATAATGGCAAAGCGAGATGCAACGTTTGCAATGAGCTAAAAATTACTGAGTCGATGTTTAGAGGTTGGCTTAAGGATGAGCAGAAACTTCGGGATTACTTACATGATATTGATTCAGATGATGGGATCAAACGAAAATGAGCATGGACCGAATTAGATGATGCTGTGTAGACATGGTTCACACAGCAACGTGAACAAGGTGTTCCCATCTCTGGAACAGTTCTCAAGGCCCAAGCAGAAAAAATGGAAAAAAGTATGGAGAATGAATCTCATTTTAGGGCAAGCCATGGATGGCTTTGGAGATTCCAGTGCCGACATGGAATTAAACAAAATTCATTGTCGGGAGAGATAAGCTCAGCGAATCAGGAAGCCGCATGTAATTATCCATACCAGCTCAGAGAGATAATCATCCGTGAACAATACACAGAGGCGGCAGAGAAATCAAAGAGTAACACAAAAAATTATGATTTTTTCAAAATGTGAAGTGATATTTGTCAAACGTGTCACAAACTGCAAGTTTTATCGTGTTCTAATTTACATTGTGTTAAATTTGTAGACCCATTAAATTCATGTTGGTAATGGTTAACCCTTGTGAATTTATTTTTCTTTTTTCATTTTACTTTTACCGCAATCAAATCTACCTATCGTTTGATCGATATTGTTTTTTCGAAATGAGTGTCGATCTTTTGTATAAAAAAAGTCTACTTTGGATCAAACAATAAAGCTAGAATGTATCCAATTCAACACAAAAATTAGTGACGTACACAATGTGTGAAGTCATACATGTGTTAAGCGAATGGAAACCATGTGGAATAATGTTTTGATGATCTCCTCAATATACTGTAAGTTATCCTGAAATTAATGTTACTCTGTGAGGAAAAAAGTAAACAAAGTACACCGCTATGAAGAGATTTATTCACAGTTAATCTTAGCACAATTATTAACTGAGTATTCAACACTGTAACATGCCAACCCACACCACTCCCCTTTTGCCTCTACGTCGATCCCTTTGTTAGTTTTGTTGTTTGTTATAAGTCCCTCGATAACTCGCGCCCTTGCTTATAACGCGGTCGATGTTTTTGGACCCCGTTGTGCACGAGTTATTGAGGGAGTGGTGTAATTTCCAAAAATATTACTAGATTTATCAAACTGTTCGTTTCTTGTAATTATAACACTACCCCTACTAATATATCCTTCCTTGCATAACAAACATGGTACCATTAGAGATTTTTTCCTCCAGATAACAGCAAAACATTTGGGAGCGCACTTAAATTTAGGCAGGATTTTGCAGGTGGGTCATCATATATTTCCACTTCATTTGTCGGTAAGCGCCCAATCAGATTAATCTAAAAATTCATTTATAGGGCTACCGTGCAAACAGCTGTAAACTCGCCTATTATCAGTTAGTAATTTTGTTTTTGAAATGATAATTAACATTTCTTCAAAAAGTTATGATATTGACAACATATTGTAATGGTTGTTCATGATCAAAAGTTGCCAAAACTAAATTTTGATTTAGGTTGATTATTGTATGTGTATAATTTTGATTTAGGTGGATTATTGTATGTGTATAATTTTGATTTAGGTGGATTATCATATGTGTATAATTTTGATTTAGTTGGATTATTGTATGTGTATAATTTTGATTTAGTTGGATTATTGTATGTGTATAATTTTGATTTAGGTGGATTATTGTATGTGTATAATTTTGATTTAGGTAGATTATTGTATGTGTATAATTTTGATTTAGGTGGATTATTGTATAATCATATTTTCCAGTTCATTTTGTGCTGATCTGATTTAGTGTAAAAGTGTAATTTTTTATGACTGGTTTACTTTACGCCTTTGATAATCTAATAATCTTTATCTTTAATTTTGTTGTTGGACTGCAATAAATATTATAATTTATTTGTAATAAATCTCAGAAATAGGTTAATTATGGGATGGTAACCTGTATCCAGCAAGCCAGTTCACAAGCCAGGAAACTCAGGAATGTCTGAAATCTAAATCCATGGAGTCCTAAAAGCAACATGTAACAGTCATGTTTAAGATATGTCATCAAAATAGCAACTAAAAATAGGTCTCAGCATCACATGAAGATTTCTGTTACTTCTTTAATTCATTTAATATTTGTTGTCAAATTATTTTGCAACAAGCTGTAATTGAACTAGCAGACAATTCTATGTTCTATTTAACTAATCTGAACTTTCATTTCATTAATTTTATTTATCAATTGAACTTGCGACTTCTGTTTTTTGAAACATTCTGAAATATGTATAACATTTTTTCTTGTATATTTAATCTGGGATATGCTTTCGCGACACTGAAATATTTATCTATACAATACTTATTTAATTTCCTTTGAGAAGATTTGATTGCATGTCCTATTTGTACAAATTTAAATAAAATTGTTGTGACACTGTTGGACCTTTCTGATTTTTGCTTTGGTTTGTGTTGTGATTCGTGATGTTTTCTTGCCACATTTAATCTCCTATTAATTTGTTTCGTTGAACTGGAACATTTTTAGTTCACATACCAAGCTTGTACTCATGTAAGTTGCCATTTTCTTTGGATGAAAATATTTCTTTATCTAGATCTCACTCATTCCATTGTATAAATTTGTAATCATTGAATTTGTACATTTCTCTTCAACATTGCACTTTTCAAGACTAAATGAATTCCCACATGTTCCAAGACTGAAAATCTCACACTTTCCATGATTCACACTTTCCAAGGCTAAAGCTCTCACAGTTTCCAAGACTAAAACTCACATTTTCATATATTTCTGTGAGTTCATCAGCAGAATACACGTTAGATACCATACAGCACTTCATGTAACCACTTTATGGTACGCATAAGAGATAAAATTCTTTCAGTATTGTAAACTATTATAAGTTGTCTCCCCTGACCAGTTGTACTTGATTAAATTCCAGGGATCCTAAGTGGGAAGAATTTTAAGTAAAGAAACAGGTCCCAGCCTAAAATCACATACAGTGCTAATAAAGATAATCTTTTCAAAAATCCCCAACCCCTTGTACAGACACTTAAAACGGAAAGATTAACTGAGTATGACTCTAGTCACGTAGCTACTATAAGTTTGTGATATTTTCCTGCACATGGTGACTGCTAGCAAGTGTGAACATATACCGTACAAGAAAAAATGTGTTAAATTCCATCAATTAAAGATTTTTCTTTTCAACTGCAAATAGAATGAACTCTAAAAAGATTAATTTTACTAAAATTTACCTGTATGTAATCAAGCATTATGACCATCCTAGGACATACATACTCAGTTTTAGCTTGCCTTATTTCTAGACTGGTTCCCATTTTTCCACATAATTAGTTCAGTGAGTCCTTCAAGTGCTAACAATGACAATTCAAGAAAGATATATTTAGTAATTTCATTTGCAACTTTAGTTCAGATGGAACAAGAAAATTGGCAAAGTTGTAGGACCCTCTAATTACTGTAATTATTGGAATGCAGATCAAGTCTTAAGAAAGAAGAACCTTAGTTCCAAAGAAAGTCAGTCTTCTTGATACTCAAAGCTCAGCTAGCATAATATGTGAAGATAAATATAACATGTTTCCTGTTAGTTCTTTTATTTAAGCGGTAATATGATTGCATGTGCGCATGTGTGTGTGTATTGGTATGCATGGGATGTGTATGTAATATATGCCGTTCATGGTATTTCTGTCAATCTTTATCTTTTCATTCATATAGCTTTTAGAGAATTGTAACATCTTTACCTTTTTATTTGCTATCTTGTGGGACTATATATTTATATTTTACTAGAATGATTTATCTTCCTACTGTTTCTTTACAGCAATTTATCTTAAAGTATTACATTTATAGAGCTTTAATTTTAAGTGGTACTGTGTAGCCAGTATTGTGATCACATGCCCACAAAATAATATTTGATCCTTGCAACTCAAAAACATCCTCTTCCAACTGTGTCATATTTCTTAATAAGGGGTCATCTATATATGTCAGACAATTTGGGCAGAATTTTTACTCCTTGTCTCATTTCAATGCAAAGCTCAGATCCCCTTCATATGTACTGTCATACAGCTTGACCCTCTCCTCCAAACAAAAATTTTCAAAAAGAAAATTTGTTTTGAATCACTTTGCATAGAAAAAAAAAACAATACAACATTGCATTCTGAATTATGTAATACTTACAAACTTATCTTTGACTAATCCAGGCTTAGTTCTCTGGAAACCTATGCCAATAACTATAAAACACTTAAAACCTAAGAATTAAATTTGAAGATATCTGCTCTCATGAATTTGTTTCTCAATGTTCTCTTTCTTCCAAAGTGATACTGTGATGCTACCAAGTTTACATTTTCTCTGGTAGATGGTGCTTGTGTAGTTTATATGATGTCACATTTTTCAAAATACCCATATTGTCACACACATTGTGACACAAGTCAAACTCCTCTCCCCTCTTGGTGCATACTGACATTCACAGATGGCCCCTAAATTCAATGAAATCAGATCCTGCTATTATTACCATACATCCCAGTATCTTGCTATTAAATACTGTACATCCCAGTATTCTGCTAGTATTACCATACATCCCAGTATCCTGCTATTATTATTATAAATCCCAGTATCCTGCCATTATTACCTACCATAAGTCCCATTATCATGCTATTAAATACTATACATCCCATTATCCTGCAAGTATTACCATATATCCCAGTATCCTGTTTTTATTACAATACATCCCAGTATCCTGCTACTATTACCATACATCTAGTATCCTGCAATTATTACCATAAATCCCAGTAACCTGCTACTATTACCATACATCCCAGTATTCTGCTATTTTTACCATAAATCCCAGTATCCTGCTATTAATACCATACATTCCAGTATACTGCTATGTGTATTATTTAGCTGATAAAGATAGTGTACTTTAGACTGATTCTGGCTCACATTTTGAGCACAAGCAATCAGTCATTCAAATTAGCAATGTGCTTTGATCATGTACAATTTCCACAAGTACAATATCCAAAGAAATGTCAGCCACATTGCATCAAGTAGCATAGAGGTATGTCAACATTCTCTCCACTGTGCATGCTTGAAATGCAGACAACTTCACCATACATATGTCACACTCTCAAAAGTACATAATAACTGGTAAGTGCCCCTTTAAAGCGCACATACATATTATTATTGTATGATTTAATTTTGATTGTATGGCTGCAATATTTAAGTCGTAAGCATCAAAACAGTCCTTTTGAATAATTCTGTATTTCCCCCACAGAACAGTATTTATTAGTGTCAAGAGTCTCAAGTCCAGCCCCACCCCCTTGTGCTAAAATATGAGCTATTTTAAAAATGCACATTACATGTTGTCAAAATAGCAACCAGCCTTATGCTGAAAGACAAGAACATGAAACTAGCCAAATTATTCCCAAGATGTCAACAATAAACTTTACAGTTTGAAAATGGATGGAACTGATGAGATTCATAAAGGTCACAGGTCAATGGTAACAATATTTGCTTATTGTTTAATATGGAAGAAAATGAATTTGCTTTGTCTTAATTAATTTTTTAATTTCATTGCAAATAAATGAAAATAAACATTTTCACTATCTATTTCTTTTACTTAATGCAACAGTTTTATATTTAAGTTTATTCTTATATTCTAAGACTTCTAATTTCCCCATAATTAAGGTCACTACTCACAATCCAGCCTCAAGGCATATTATGTCAGCAAGAGCAAAATAAGCATAATTAGCTTATTTTTATGCATAACATTAAGGTTAATATTCATTTTGTTCAGAATATTATACATAATTATATAAAAATAAGAAAAATAATTGCATAAATTTTCATATTTTTTAAGGTGGTGCTCAACAGTTTCGTATTTTGCATAGGGTTTGAAATGTAAAGAAAAAGAAAAAGAATTTCCCTGGGTTTCCTCACTGGTTATACTGTCTATTTAAAACAGACCTTGTATATCTTAGGTATTGTTCAAAGAACCTTGAATTCCCTTTATTTTGGTGCAGACCTCTCCGGTGGCCTAGTGGTTAGAGCGTCTGCCTTGGATGCGGGAGGTTGCAGGTTCAAACCCCGGCCAAGTCATACTAAAGACTTTTAAAAAGTGGTACTAACAGCTTCCTCACTTGTCGCTCAGCATTAAGAAGTTAGTGTTAGGACTGGTTGGCCTGGTGTCAGGAAAATGTGACTGATTGGGATATCATGCCACATGTCTGCGGCACGATGCCCCAGTGCTAGACATCACTATAAACTGTCACACTGCAAACATCATAGCAATATTACTGAAAAATTGTTAAAGCTACGTTAAAAATCTAAATCACACACACACATTTTGGTGTATGATTGATGGTTGTAATATGGGTTATAGAGTATACAGCTTGGCCTTACTCCACATGTACATCTTTCAAACAACTGCTAACTCCGCTTGGTCATTTTCACTTCCTGAAATTCTGAGGTAAATTGTGAAAAAAAGACCCAATAACTTTTATTTACATTTTGGTAATTCACTCATTGCACTCTCAGAAGGTGCTATTGTCTGGTCTGGCAAGATTCATTTACCCTATTTTAACAGCTGCTAAAGACAGCATGCTTTAGACTAATTCAGGCTGATTTTTTGAGCACCTGGGAGCAGTCATTTTAGTTAGCAGAGTGCTTAGATCATGTACAATCTCCACAAGTACAATATCTAAAGAATTGTCAGCCACATTACGTCAAAGTAGTATAGAGGTATGCTAATATTCTCTCTAATGTTCATGTTTTAAATGCAAACAATGTCACTCTCTCAAAAGTACATAATAACTGGTGCGTACCCCCTTATTATTACTATACATAACAGTATACTACAATCACTACCATACATTCCAGAATACTGTTATTCTTACCATACATCCCAGTATAATGTTATTATGCTACAATTATTGCTATACATACCAGTATACAGATGGTTCATAAACTGAAGACAAATAAACAGATGCATTTTCAGTATTCTACATTACTGTAAAATGCTAATGGCTGCCGTGCCAGTCTGGTATTAAGGGTAATTACATGGCAGGTAGGGACATCAAAGCTGCTGTGCACTCACCAATAAATGAATGTGGGATTCCAGATAGAGACTTCAACTACAGTATAAACTGGCATGTTCTGTATGGCTGGTAAATATATGGAAACAAAGTTCCAAAGTAAGCTTCAGAACATTAAACCAGCATTAGAGTGTCATTTGGAACAAATTGTAGAGATAAGGTGGTAATATGCCACTCACATATAGGACATACAGACCCTGCTGGTTGCGTGTGCAAAGTGCACAATGCACACTGGCAACGCCACCGAATAATGTGCCAACCCATCTACAAAACGCCAAAACAAAGGTTTAGAAAGGCGCCAAACATTCATCACACACACAAGAAAAACACCACATGCCAGGCCTGAGGACATACATCCTTGACCTATGCATACCTCACATAAAGGACACACATCCTTGACCAATGCATACCTCTCACATAAGACACATCCTTGAACAATGCATACCTCACATAAAGGACAGACATAATTGTCCAATGCATACCCCGCATATAGGACAGATATAGTTGTCCAATGCATACCTTGCATCTAGGACAGACATAGTTGTCCAATGCATACCCCGCATATAGGACAGATATAGCTGTCCAATGCATACCTCGTATCTAGGACAGACATAATTGTCCAATGCACACCCCGCATATAGGACAGATATAGCTGTCCAATGCATACCTCGCATCTAGGACAGACATAGTTGTCCAATGCATACCCCACATATAGGACAGACATAGATGTCCAATGCATACCTCACATATAGGACAGACATAACTGTCCAATGCATACCCCGCATATAGGACAGATATAGCTGTCCAATGCATACCTTGCATCTAGGACAGACATAATTGTCCAATGCATACCCCACATATAGGACAGACATAATTGTCCAATGCATACCTCGCATCTAGGACAGACATAATTGTCCAATGCATACCCCACATATAGGACAGACATAGTTGTCCAATGCATACCTCACATATAGGACAGACATAGTTGTCCAATGCATACCTCACATATAGGACAGACATAATTGTCCAATGCATACTTCACATCCAGGACAGACATAGTTGTCCAATGCATACCTCACATATAGGACAGACATAATTGTCCAATGCATACTTCACATCCAAGACAGACATAATTGTCCAATGCATACCTCACATCTAGGACAGACATAATTGTCCAATGCATACCTCACATGTAAGACACATCCTTGACCAATGCATACCTCACATATTGGACAGACATAATTGTCCAATGCATACTTCACATCCAAGACAGACATAATTGTCCAATGCATACCTCACATCTAGGACAGACATAATTGTCCAATGCATACCTCACATCTAGGACAGACATATCTGACGAATACATACCTCATATACAAGACACATACTTAACCAATGCATACCTCATTAAGGAATGCAACTTGCCTGGTGCATGCCTTGCTAACATCCACATAAAGGACACACCTACATCACCAATGCATACATCCTGAATTATGAAACTTGTCCAGTGTGCATACCTTGCTATTGTCCACTGGCAGTGGAAAATATCCCTGTTGACTGTCTTGATTTCCACCCTGAGACTAAGAAGTGGGTTTTTATTAAAAGTCATCTGAGAAAATCTTGGACAGTTTACTTTCATCTTTTAGATTTTCAGGAACTGCCTCATCGCAGCAACTTTTTTGTTTGCTTTACACATTTTTGAATATTCTGGGTTTGGGCTCTTTGAGAAATACCTTGTTGTAATAAGGAAACCAAACACCATCTAAGGAAGACAAATGAAATTTAGAAGGTATCTTTGTATTCAAATTTTGATTTCCAGGTAAATACCAAATTGTTAATTTCATCGTTTTTAATATTTATTTAAAAATTTGGGAACTTTTTAAAAATTGTTAGCACAGTGTAACAAAGGTTAGGAGAGGTAGATATACATACAGTTATAAACATGTTTATTCACATAAATAGATCATACATGGCCTAATTAGATTTCGTGGCGTTATATAAATGTATCAAATTATAAAGTTTGCTGGCACTGTATAGCCAGGTTTGTCATGGCATGCTGATAAATAACATACACGCATCATGCATGCAGAACACATGCATACATACGTTCGTACACACATACATACATACATACATATGATACATACCTACGTACGTACATACATACACACCAACATACAATGATACATGTATGTATACATACATACGTACATATGTACATACATACACACAAACATACACACATACATCAATGTGTTTACCTTATCTACACCTTGGCAGATCATTCAGACGCTTCGGTGCTTAGGGTCTGGGAACTTTATTTAATGGGGGGGGGGGCAACCCACTACATCCAATCAAAATGAAGTTGTTCAAATTTGAACAATGTTCCTACGAGATCGAGACAAGTGGAGCACACTACTGGAATTGGCTCATAAATAGTAAATTTTCCAGTGCCGGTCCATGTTTGTACAAATACATCCTTTCCATCAAATACACATGTGATGGCTTCTCTCTGGTATATTGTCATGCTTTCTTTGTTAAACTTACAAAGGATCCCTTTGAAGTCAATTGCCTCCACCGTTTTCAGCAGACGTATAGGACACACAGTACTGGTATCACGGTACCAATTGTTTTCCATAGACCTCAATGCTAATGTTTTGCGAAATACATATACTTTCTATCCTACCTCAGCATGCATGTCACACACTGCCATAGAGAACAATGTTAGATTGTCAATTTGACAAGGACAGAACCAGGTACTCCATTGCATTTAAGAGAGATAACTCTGCTGGAACTAGACAGAGGTAAGAGTTATCTAGCCACACCAGACACATTTTCAGTCACGTGTACCACATTTTAAAAAAAAATCATAAAAAATACAAAATGTGATCTAGATATGAATTAACATAATCTCACATGTTGCCAAGAGGCTCAACTTTTCTTTTAAAGCCTAACAAAAAGTACAACTCTTACATAATGCACCAATCACAGCTAGTTTTGCTGTTTATTTCTGAATACAATGTTCCCTACACCTTAAGCTCCACCCACCTGGGGTTGTACAATTGGTACCGTTATACCTACTAATGGTATGG
The DNA here is from genome assembly GCA_016617855.1 of Megalonaias nervosa. Lineage (NCBI taxonomy): Eukaryota > Metazoa > Mollusca > Bivalvia > Unionida > Unionidae > Megalonaias > Megalonaias nervosa. The sequence continues at coordinate 36,312 of JAECUM010017653.1, forward strand.
AAAAACGGGAACCAGCCTGATATGGGTGAACATTAAATACAGTATATATTGGTTTGGGTGGCCAGGATTGGCTAATAATGTAAGTTATGTTTTAAGAAAAAGAATCTTTCGAGAGCTTATCCTAGTTGTAAGTAAAAAAAAATACAGACATTGTTTTATTGATGAAATTTCAGTCCTTTAACAGTTTTGAGTTTGGAACACTCATTACTAAAATTAGCACCTGCCTTTTTGGTGCGGAACTGAAAGCACATGTTTCAAACACAGGCAGGTCCAGAAAATGCCGCGGCTCATATCCTTTACTCTACACAGAAGGTGACATCCGGGTTTCATCTATAATGATAAATATAGGTTTGATCATGGGCACTCAGAAATTTTAAGTTATTGAAATTTTAATAGCATGGTGTTTGCATAGGTTTACTATGGGAACTGAATTAGTACCGTGATTCATATAACGTACCGCTGATACATGCTATTGGTCAGTTGGCGTTACATACTAAGGGAGACAACTCATGAAATTCAATAGAAGTCACTAGGACAAAGCTCTAAAATATCTGTACGATCCGCTAAGGAGTAGATAGGGTTAACACATCAGAGCCTTGGCTAATGGAGATGAGGTTAATAGGAATAAAAGTGTTTATGGGGATAAAGGGTAACAGTGTTACAAGTGGCTGCCCTCAGTGAAGTCACATAGTAATAATGTGGGAGTTGACCTCAGTGGGTGCCACAATAGCACTTATGGGAACCCTGTGTTCATTGGATCCATAGGTTTAACATAGGAATAGGTTTATAGGGACAAAGGCGATTATAAAGACAAAAATGTTTATGGGAACAAAGTGTTTATAGGTACAGGGTGTTTACAGGAACAAGGGGAAAATATAATGGTAACTTTGTAGTTGTTATAGGCCATTTCCGTATTTTAAATTTGCAAACTGAAGTTCCACACCAAGCTGGCCTCACTGTGTACAATGGAAATGTCCCTCGTAACTGCCTTGGTCAGGAGTGAAATTAAAGGCTCACAAAGCATAACCTCCTGCATAATCATCGAAAGAAATGCCATGACTGCTTTTGGTACCTAACGGTCCCTTGACTTCAAGCAGGGACAAGTAAGATCTTAAGTAATTTGTCTGGGTTAAGTTAGGTTCGAAGGGTCTGGTAAACACGGTCTGGCCATCTCAAGAGACTAATATCTTGTACTCACTGAAGTGTTGAAACTCGAAATGATTTTGATCGATGGATCCTTTGAGGGCTGCGTATCTGACGATACCGATGAGTAAAAGTTTGGGTAACTGTCCTTGGAAAAGATGATCTTAGATCTTGGAATCCAGAGGCAATGGTGAAGGTTTTCACTTCCACTTGTCGTATCGGCTGTCATTCTGCTCAAAGTGTGACTGATGTCGTTTCCAACGTTTGGTAAGACTTCTCATGGCTTAATTGGAGTTTGGCTTTTTCGATGATAGCTTTGTACTGGTTAGCCTTTGGTATCAAATGGAAAATGGTACTACTTCAGTCTCAGATGTAAATCGACTCCGTTCAACAAATACTTGTCTTGCAACTACATGTGCAATTGCAAACGATACATCAGTTCTAAACTGAGCCGTTGTTTGATTTTGTTTCGACGGTCGTTAAATCCAACATTGTGGTCTTGATCATCATTTGTAAACTATTCTGCGTCGACGATCTTCTCAACGTGTCAGGTTTCCGAACGTCAACAGAATTTCTAGGTACACCCGGAAAGGGTAATTATCCATTCTGTCACTGACGATTTTGATATTCAAGTACAAATGCACATCGTTGAACAAGGGATGCATAAAGTTTGTTGACAGGAGGTAGTTTGACTTCCCCGCTTGGATTGCTTTTGTCCGCTTGGAGAACTTTGACACTCACGTACAAGGGACTGTTACTCAGATTAATGTAATCTTCGGTCTGTCATTTGATTTAAAATTCAATAGGTGCTGTTGTAGTCAAAGACAACATGGGGTTATATACTAGCAACTGGGATACTTGCATCGTCATTACGGTAGGCGGCATGGCAAACAGATCCAGTTCTGACCTGGAACATTTGCAAGAATCTTGGTTCATCTTTAACTAATTAATCCAATACTTCCGATTCTCTTCTTGTACTTATTTTCGTATTCATGTTCGGGACGTGTTTATGAGCTCTGAAAGTGTTTGTCGCTTGTTTCTGTCGTGTTCTTGTTGTGGCATTGAAAAGGAAACAATGACTTGGCCAGAAGTTTGTAGCAAATTTATAGTGGTCTCTCAGCAATCCGAAAGGTATTTCCTGTTTGAAGCAACATAATTGTGCCTGCTCTCACGAAGGCTTATTTGGGACTGTGTTTGTCCATGATTAAATTTAAGAGAAATTGTTTTCCTTGCCTCTAAGTGGCATCTTTCAAAGTGTGCAAGCATCCAGTCAGATGGGGCCACCGCGCGAAAAACAGATTTTAACTTATCTCCTACACCTTGTCCTTGTTGTCGAGCTACTCCGTAGTACACAGGATACATGCGTTGCAATTCGCTAGAGAGATGATTTCAAAAATATAGTTTCTCCATGACTTTCATTTCGAGAAGGGAACACTTTTTCCAACCTCTCCCTTTATACCAATGTTGACACTCTCAAAATACGATTTACTGACAGACAAATAGTGAGGATGTACAAATTCACGGTGAATGTGATATATGTTTCGACCCTCCTCGTAAGCAGCGAAGGCAGAATCCACTTTGAAAAGAGCGACTCTCAGTAACGGCGCGGCTGTGTCTCCCACTAATTTGTACTCAGCCACATCGGAGTACACAGACATCAAGTTCAGTCCTTCGTCCAGTGTACAGAGGTTGCTGAAAATAATTGAAGAATCGCCCGTTGCTGTTAATTTCTCTCTATGGATCCATATCAGTGACTCTATCCACAATAGCAACCTCGCTGAATGAAATATTGTCCTCCCACTGGTCACAGGAAAATGACCTACTGTACTTATTTATAACTTTTTTTGATTTTGCCACTGGGAAGGCAATAATTCATTCAAATCAATGCACTTGCATATTAAGCGGGCGCGATCATGGCCATGTCGAGCGGTAGCGTGGGAAAGTCGTCTGGCTTTCCGTATTGGTATGTTAGTAAACCAAACGTTGGATAGGCAAACAACGGCAAATGTCTGAGCTAAACATCGGTACCAAGTTTATTACGCTACGCCAAGTGTAGCTTGAAACATCAGCGTTGATTCTTATGGGAGAGAAGTGTCCTCCCTTGTATTATTATATAGTACCTGTATGGTAGGTAAATTGTAAGCAACGATACGAGCCCCTGTGCTTGTGAGTGTGTTGACGTGTAAATTATTTCCACGTGCATTCTTTTAATATGCTTTGGAAAAAACGTTCCACGACACTGGTTTTCTTTTAGGGATTCTCGGTGGTGAACAAATGGATGTCTCTCTTGTTAATTTTTTGTTTGAAAAGCTTGGTTAAGACATTTGGTGCCTTTGTCTGTTCGCCATCGTAAATGGTAAAAGCCACTTTGTTCTAAGAACAGTCTAACGCTCTTGTTAACTCGAAGCTCATTTTGGAAGTCAAAGGAACGACCCAAGCTAATTTGGAAAGGACTTCGATGACGCTAAACAAATATTTTTAACCACGATCGTACAATGCCAAATGAGACATCCGTTAAATCCGCTTGCCACTGATGATCGATACTATCAACTTTGGTTTGGCGTTTTGGAAACTTTTAATCACATGGGTTTGTGTAACGTGCGCTTCGCTTGTTCATGTAACCATTGCCGCACCTCAGGTAAACGTACACTTCTAAGTTTAGTTTTGGCAACACGATATAACTTAGGAACTACTCTGTAACCCGCAGCATGGACAGGATTGTAGTAAATGCCAGCTACAAGGCTCTCCATCATCATGATTACTCCTCAGATAGTTACCGACTGTTCTGCGATACAACTTTTCGTTTCATGTGGTTTGGAGTGGTGGCTTGATGTGTCCGACAAGCCACAACAGTAGGAACGGGGGGATTAAATTTTGTCTGGATATCTTTTTCACCTCTGTCTTTCATTCTTTCTTTTCTCTTCTGCCGAAGAAGATGTCATCATTGCTTTTGATTGAAGCTTTAATTTTATTTTTCGCTTTGGTGTAGGAGAAGGTGTCAACAAGGAAATGGGCGCAATCGAAGCGGCTATGGGAGCGGACGGAGTTTGAAACACTTCTTGTTTGTCTTCTTCATCTTGCATTCTTGTTGCTGATTTTGTCATAGTCACTTCGAGATTTCCGTTTTTCATGATCCCCTTGAAATGTTTCTAAGCCTGTTTAGCTGTTATGTCTAAAGCTTTCTGGTGAAAGAGTTGAAGACGTTGCAATACCTGGCTATACCGTTGCGATTTATCCATTTCTGACAAATTGGTTCGATTCATTAACGCTTGTAATTCTTGTCGTAATTGTGGCATTTCCGTGAGATTAGGATTGGGAGGTAAATGAGTTGTCCGTTGTTCGTACCAATGATGGAGTTCCGACCATCGTTTGTAGGACACTAACGTGAACTTTCGTCCTTCCATGAGATTCAAAGGTACACATATGATGTCTTTTCAGAAAAGGAGTCTTGGTTATCTTCTTACGATACCTTCCAAAAGTGGTCCAGCAGTCCATCTTAACAAAGGTTTTGTCAACAAGGGAAGAACTCCTCCGCGTTGAAACATCTTTTTCTTTGACCGATGGATATTTTCTTTTTGACCATTTAGCGACGATTGTTCCGAGGCGTTATTTCTGTAGCTTAGACAAAGGGACCATTCATTTCAACACATTCGAACAACATTCTCACACGGTATCAATGATTTCGTTTGAATGATTTGTTTTCGCATCGGTGGATTGTTGTTTGTCAGTACTGACAACGCATCCCAGTGCTTGGCTATACCAGGAAGCAGTCCCTTTCGTTTTCCTTTGTTTTTGACGTTTTGGCGGAGAGCCGTGTGTACTTCTTTGGGTGACATCTTCTATTTCAGGATTTAAAAAATAAAAACCTGAAGCGAATCGCCTTGCGCACATCTTTTTTCTACCGGAATTCGTCTTCACTGCTTCTCGGTACGTTGTGTCAACTTCATGGAGGGCATCACTCGATGTTGAGGTGTTTTCAACGGACTAAATCGCGATAGCTTTTATTTGGATAAATCCAGTCAATTTTACAGCACTCCCGTTCTGCCTTGGACTTGGTCTTGAGTGAGGCCATTTGTTAGCATCAGCAACTGCAGCTAACAAAGATGTCGCAGCCGCCGGAGAAGAAGTTCCCATAGAAATGGGTTTCCATTTTTTCATCAAATTAGGAAAGACGCGTGTTCAGTCGATTTTAGCAGGCATCAAGGCCAACTACGAAATAGGAGAGGCTGGAAAAAACTGTCACCGAGGGGTATGGTTTTCGGGAGAACGGTTGCGTTCAGCAAGTGTCTCTCTTCTGGTAGATATTTACTTGGGACTTTTTCTCATAAGGCTTTTAGTTTTCTTGTCGTGTACACTGGCTATGGTACTCCTCCTCATTTAGGGATTTCTTTTAGGGGAAGATTTTGTCCTTGTGGCAGCTTGAGAATTAGGATCCCATTTCAAGAGGGAACGAATGATGACACTGGCTAGGTAACGGCTACTTCATGTTTCAATTTGATTTGTTTGGGGATTTTTGGGCATAGATTCTCGGATCTGCCAGTTGTGACAAGACCACTTAAATTTTTTTTTTTTTTTTTTCACAAAAGAATTTGTATTGCTGAGGGATGTGTATGATGCCTTGAAGTAACTGACGTGCTGTCCAAGAAAACGGTCGTAAGACGTTTTTGAGACTGGTCTTTTGCAAAAAATGGGCACGAACTTGTGCATTTTTTTGCGATGATGCCGTGCAGAGCGCGAATCAATTTGGCTCGAAGATGAGACTGAAAATAAGTTATGTCGACCAAAAGACGTATATAACGTTTTTATAGCTTTTTACGCCAAAGGAGATGTGCAAATGACAGCCCCTCCGTCTTTATACCATTGGTGAAACAGATGGGTACGACACCTGATATAATCGAGAGTGGTAGGTTTTTAGTCGACGAGTAAACAGCTGTGAAGTGTCTGAGTGGCATCATTGTACGCATAATTCATCCAAAGAGCTCCTAACTGTTTGGCTAACACACTGGAGATATATCTCTTGGATTGTTAAACTAGACCACGTAATAGTATTGAGACTGAGGGTACGATGTGCTTTACTTTATGGAAACAAATTTTGAATAATGTAAATAATACTGGCATTACGATTATGCTCCTAGTTAACAATATGTAAAACAGACATTCTACGCAGTCCCATACTACTGACGTACATTGCAGGCTGCATATAATTTCACATCGTTGTTTGTTTTGTAGATAGGTCTATGCTATATATTTGTTATTTTATTGTTTGTACATACTTTTAGTAACTGACACGATAAACAAAGGAAAATGTAATAATTCAATTTTCTATTTCATCCAGAAAAATTGGATACAATTACATATTCAGGTTTCAGACAAGCTGGTTGTGAATAGTCTACTATAATAATAATAATAATAATAATAATAATCACTAGTCGCTATTCAAGTTATATGCTCACAAAGTAAAAGCTTACTCACTAATTTAACGTGAATGGAACAAGAAAGCTGAATGGTATATCAGTAATAATAATAATAATAATAATAATTACCATTATCAACAGCAGCAGGTGTTAATGCTATGTGTTCACAAAGTAAAAATCAACGTACCCAATATTTAACTTCAATGTTAAAGATATATATATATATATATATATATATATATATATATATATATATATATATATAATTGCACATAAATATTTTATACATGATTGCTGTGTGTCTTTTGTGAAAGGTAGCACTATCTATCTATCTATCTATCTATCTATCTATCTATCTATCTATATAACGATTTTATGTGCTTATAATGATTATATTCAAGTACAACCAGTACAACTTTGCTGAAATAATTCTTCTTTGTCGTAAAAAGTATAAATTATTTCTAACGCTTTATTCATAAATTTTCACTGAAACTTTAAAAATGTTCTTGTATAAAAAATTTTCATTTCCGTTGATGTAAAATGTCTTGCCTTGACAACTTGGTTTTCTTAATTGTTAGGGAAAGATTACATGAGAATAAATTAAAGTTTCAGAAAATTAAGTCTCTGGGCGATTTGAGAGATCTAAAGTGACAAAACAATGAAACCGACAAATTTGTTTAGTCAAAAGGTTAAATTTGCCTTCTAAATTATGCAGTCATATAATCTGTTGTGTTAATGTTTACAGATATAAAGATATAATTAGTCGATTGTGTTTCAATTATCTGACATATCTATCTATCTATCTATCTATCTATCTATCTATATATATATATATATATATATATATATATATATATATATATATATATATATATATATATATTCATATTCACACAATACTGCTCTGAATAGTCTACCAATAATAATAATAATAAACAGCACCAATACTTCTTCATCCTATGTGTACACAATATATCATCACATACACTTATAATATTCATGACATAACAGTAAGTACAAAAAGACCATTTAAAAGATAAACTTTTTACAGCATTTATTTACATTTTAAAATGGATTGTTTTACTAAAGAATTTCTATGTTCTTTTTGTTCTCATTAGGCGTATGTACCTATACAGGAATGTAGCACTAACTTGTCCTCCTGTTTAAATTAATTTCAATTGATAACTGTGAAGTTTTGTTCTACTTGAAGTGTTTGTGATGATTAACATATCCTTACTCTTGTGAATGCAAATCGCCAATGGACATTTCAGCACACCTGAAGTTATGACCTGAAGGACAGACCCATCCGCACACAGCTGATGAATGTTGCCAGATTTGTGCCCAATAACATAGATGTTATCATGTCTGTCCACAGCTACTCCACTGGGGCCTCTAAGATTGTCAGGACTGTAGGTAGACTGCTTGTTGCCATCCACGTCGAAACAGAGAAGTGAATTCATGTTATACACACTAATATACACTCGTGTTTTCATGTTATTCAGAGCTACGTAGTTGTCTTTGTAATATTGAGAGTCATACTGATGTAAATACTTCACATCTCCTTTCTTGGTGATCAGACTCCATTGACTTTTTTTATTATCACAGTAACCGTTCACAACCATCTCCCCATTTCCAGCAGCTGCTATTCCATTACAATTGTATTTGGTTGCAATCCTTCTGACTGGCCTGATGACGTCACCCACCACCGACAGGATTAGGATATTATTCTGATTCAACAACGACACTGCCACCTCCTGGTCCTCCAACCCACATATGTTCCCTGGTTTTCCTGGTAGTGAATAACTTGTGATGAACTGATAGGCCGAGCTTAGTAGAATACATTGATTATTGTCATCAGCCAGCATCAGTCTGTCACCAGGGAGGAATGTGATATCAAAATAACATGGATTATTACCAACAGGGACTTGAAGATCAATTACATCAACTTTCTCGACCTGGCAGTCTTTCGCTGGCCTTCGCAGACATGTTAGAGGTAGAGTATTGGGGATGGCTGTTATTGCAACAGTCCCCAATTCAGGCAAAGAGAGTGACAAAATAGACTGTATTGGAGGTGCGAAATTCACCTCAAATGTCATTGTCTGAGTTTTTTCGTATTTTTCTCCAACCAGATTGCAATAGGAATGTAACTGCGACCTCATCTTTTCCGCCATCAGAAATTTTTGCAAGTTGCTCCCATATTTATCTACTGCTTCGAATAGATAGTGAGAATTTTTCACAGCATGAATTATTGACAAGCATTGATGATTCTCTTCCTGTTTCCTGATAACCTCTTCCTTGTGAATTCTGTTTCCCTCTGTCCTCACTCTTTTCTCTAACTCATCTAGAATTGAATTGATTTTCTTTCTTATTTCTCTGATTTGGTCTGTCATCCTATCAACTTGGGGCTGAAGATTATTAACACAGGATTCGTTAATCTCCACAAACTTCTTTAAATGCATCTCGATTTTTTTCATATTTGCAATTATTTCCTCTGGCTTACATTTACGCAGTAGAGCAGGGAGTTCTTCTTTCAAGTCTATCACTTTGAAACAAATTTTATGATCCTGGAAGAAGCACGTACCACAACAAGGAACCTTGTGATCTTCGCAGTAGTATTTGATATCTTCTCCATGATGTTCCGAACATGTAAAGCCCTCTGCAAGTTTCAACACATTTTCTGGGTTACAAGCTAATTCATCCACAGCAAGAATTGCATGATCCTTTAACATTTTCTGTTTTCTGTGAAATTTTAGGCAATCTGCGCACATGACTTCTTTGCATACTACACAGAACCCTTCAGCAGGAACAGAGACGCCCTCCAAGTTACAAGCATCGCACATACGATCTACTTTCGATTTCGTTGTCAAGACTGATTGCAAGACTATGTTGGTTGGAAACAAAGACGCCCATTCACTTGTCGGTCTATCTTTTATAGAGGGACTTGTGGAATTTCTACATATAGGACACTGAATATATCTTAGTTTCTTACACTTTGTAGCCTCAGTTGTTATGTGGGACTGCAAACATTTCTCACAAAAGGAGTGGGCGCACGGCAGCTGTTTAGGTATGTTGAACTGCTCCAAACAAATTGGACAACAAGGCCCATCTTCAAGATCTATTTTGGCAGCTGCCATATCTAACATTAAACCGTGATATAATCCTGCAACGAAAGCAAACGAAATTTCTCCTATATCAAACTATGTGGGTGACAAATGTGCAAATGCTTCTTCCCTCTGATAACCTTGTTATTTCCCTGTAGCGTGGAACGCTATTTTATCGCAGTGCTTAATGTTGTTACGGTACCTATTCAGACAGTTATGTTATTGCTCAATTGTTAAAATTGTAAAGTTACTCTAACATTCTCTCTGTCTATTCCTATAAAAACTCTGTCAATCCAATCGCGTGAACGTAAATAAAACTGCTTGTGGCGGCTGACCTAGATGACTTTACCAAAGGGGGGAACAACTCTATAGTATCGCGGTATTCGTCTAACTTAAGTACGGTAGCACGCACGTATTATAATAAACGTAAATTTCAACTTACCGATAAGATGGAATGTCCACGCTTCCACTGGCTGAATTATTTCCATAAAAATAAAGGATATAATTATTAAATTGAATACAATAATGTCAGATAAGTTGAAATCCACGATAACAACAGTAGAAATTAAAATAAAAAATATTTAACTTTGAATTTTAAGTGTAGTGTTGACAAAGGAATCTATTAATATAAAACGAATATGTAATTGTTATTATTACTGAAATATTACCGATTTTAAAAAATTAAACTGCTTTGTAGGATAAATAGGATCATAAGCAACGTTTTGTAAATTTTGTTCCATATTGGCTTTGTAAGTACATGTAAATCACCTCCTGTATATCCAGTGGCGTAGCTTGGGGAGGGCGGGGGGGGGGGGGACAGTTGTCCCCGGGCGCCATGTGCCAGGGGCGCCAAAATGAGGAAAATACAACTATTTGTTATCTCAGATACACTCGAAGGGGGCGCCAAGTTTATGTTTTGTCCCCGGGCGCTAAGTACCCTCGCAAAGCCACTGTGTATATCACATCTAATCATCAAACATAAGACGATATACTGAGTATATTTCGTAATCAAGACCAAAGCGGATGTAGTATGTCTGACAAACGTTTTGTATATGATGAGCAATGGAATTGCATTCACTTTACAAAAAATGATATTAGTTGGTTTTCAATGTATAATACCAATAATGTTGACATTTTTGAGGTAATTGTGGTCTTGCAGACTTCCGTCCTTCCTGGCTAGAGCTTTACATGAGTAAACAACCGATGGACAGCGCATGTCCAAAATTATTTGAAAAATCCTTTTTGCCGCGGTAATACATCGTTGGAGTATACCTGGTGCATGATAAAACTTGACTAACACACGTATTAGACTGGTACAAAGATCGTCTTCCAATCACTCCCTTGGATGATGTTGTACGCCTACTTACATGTTTGTTGTTCTATATGCTGGGTGTGACTTATACTTAAAAATTTTGCAATGCACTTGTCAATTATTCTATGGTTTGTAAAGTCTCGTACATCATTCATATTGTAGAACACGTGGCTAAATATAAGTATTTCCCTT
>JAECUM010017654.1:0-42018 GCA_016617855.1 Megalonaias nervosa
CACCTGTGTTCAATAAATTACCATCTTGGTCGGCTAGAAGAAAACGTATCCATGATAGCGATTGATTATGACATCGTAAATAAACAGGATTAGTGTGGCACCGACACAATCAAATGACCCGGCGGGACATCTGGAGAAAAACTGTAAAGAACTGGGCCTGCTGGGCCTGCCCTTGTAATGCTTGCCCAGACGTGGCAAGGGGTGGTGGTGTAGCTTCCGTCCACTGCGTCACCTACCAGATTTACAGAAATCGTCGATGTGGCTTTGACAATACCCGGCGATACATGACGACCACCACCCGCTTGATCATTGTTATTTTGGAGAATACTTTCAGAATTTTTTTTTTTTTTTTTTTCCCCATTTCGCATGTATTTTCGAAAAATATTCTTCACTTATGTCACTGAGAACTTCATCCATTTTAGCGTAATCGAACCCGGGTAGTTTGTACGTAAGCAGCAGGTCTTCTGTGAACTTAAAATAATTAAGAAATGCAGTTTTGTATTTTACGCTCTTTACACGCATCGTATCACCGTTGTGAATTACTGTGCCTATTATGGATGTTTGAATGAGTTTTGTGTGAGATTTCACCTGGTTGAGATGCTGAACTAACATAACGATTTTGGCATCATAGAACCATACCGTCTGGCATTTTTTTCTATTTTCCGGAAGGGAGGATCTACTTTACCATTCCATTGCAAATTTGTTCTATAATGATCAAAATTTGGACTTTTCATGAATACTTGTGTGTCTGATAAATAATCAGATAGTAGTGGTGGTGGTGGTCCAACATAAATTGGCGCTTTCAGTGGTCACCCCAGCACGGTTCTGATCGACGCCTTATATAGGTCGACGGCGTAATTAGATGCTGATTTTTCAATAGCGGCACGTAGTTCTGGCTCGTGTGCCTTGATAGCGATCGTCGATTCTTTTCCTGTTATAGATATAATTCTATATTGAAGTTCATCATTGATTTGTTCGATTTGATATGATCCTGTTGGGATGGTAACGACTTCCCCTATATGGGACTTTTGCGAGAATACCAGCGTATTATTACTGTCTAATCCATCAAATGATTTTTCTCTGATATTTAGCCAGGTATAATGAAGTCTTTATTGTGCCAATGCGATTTCAAGTGAGCGACCATTAGGAGCTTTTATCGGAGTTGGAAAACCAATATCGAACTCCGGCTGTGTTCACTTTGTGGTCGTCGGAGGTGTTGTTTTAGCGATGATCTAATCGTGTCGTTATTTCTGAAGTCATTATTATCTATACGGCGGATTCTAAATGTGACACTGGCAACATTGGCAACGGTGTGTTGGAGTTCTTGTGAGAAGGATAATAAATATTACTAATTGCATCAAATTAATTGTCTGAAATTACATCATCCTTTAATTCCTCTGACAGTATCTATTTATACACGTATATTTCGCAGTAACTAACAAGTTTGGAATCTATAACATAATTTTGGTCAAAGTACGTTCAGTGGTTTGTAAAGAGAAATTATTTAATTTTATTATTCGACTTTCTAGAAAAAGCTGTCATACACGATGATTGATGGATATTTTTGTACTATTGGTAAAGACTTGATGAAGAAATGTTCCATGTTTAGGGGCCCCTGGGTAGCCGAGTGGTTTATGGCTCTCGCTTTTACTCACATCTCACCTCTGTCAGCGTAGATTCGAGTCTCGGCTTAGCTAACGCTGGTATGCAAGAAAGCCGACCAGTAACTTCTCGTGGGTGGTTTGTTCTTCCTGATTTCTTCCTCCCCCATTTGTATTGGCTGCTATAGCCTATCTTGTGCTGAGAAATGGCGTTAAAACCACAAACATATATGATTAATTTGTTTAAATAATAAAATTACCTTTTTGGGGGAAAATACTGACTTTTTTTGATTCAAGCCAAGTAGTTTTCATATTTGTATGAGCTAAATGTGTGATATTTGTATACAAGGTAATATGCCTAGTCACCTGGATATACAAAATATACCGAGCGTTATTTTGGAAGATTTTTTTCTATGTATTCGAATTCCGGAACACCCAAGCAAGATATCATTTAACTTTGCATTCTTTACTGGCCTTTGTATGTGTGAGAAGATCGATAAAAAGAAAATGTCAAATATTCATGACATTCAAAACATCTGTCATACTTTGATGTTATTCAACATGCACTTTCCTATGATAATTTTATTTCTATGTCATTTTTTATTCTATGTCATTTTGGATCATCCTCGTCTCCTTCAAATGCGATTATAGTACCTTTGACTCTCCGATAGAGACTCGGAGATAGTCGTAGTGAAACTTGACAAAAAGACAAACGACATCACCATAAGGAGGACCCGGAGAAACCAAATATCGTTTATGGATAGCCATTGCCTTTGCACATGCTGCAGCTTGTGAATGAAACAATTTTCCCCAGAGCTGCAAAGCTAACAATCCTGTGCTATTTGTGTACAAAGTGGTAGAAATTTAAATACGGTGTCAGTACTAACTGAAATGTGCCTGTCGTTCGCATGTTAATGTTGAAAACGTACTTTTAAAATTCTTTCAAATTTCATATTCAGAAGAAATATATAACTTTTTGCTCCTTCTTAAAGAAACAATCGAGTTTTAACTTTCAGATCCTATGATACAGAAGAATTTGAATATCGTCAATGTGCCGTATCTTTCAATATCAAAATTATTTATCTTCCTAAATGGTTGAGTAATTCACTTTTACATTTTTCGATTTTTTATTGTGCTGAGGTGTTGTCATAATCTATATACATTTATGCATACATACATACATACATACATACATACATACATACATATACATACATGACATGGAGACACAATGAAGAACAAAATGGATTGCCATAATTTGATTTTGTTTTCATAAACAACATAGTCAAACAATATTCTTTTTCGCAAAGCATGTATACGGATCATGATTTTTTTCAAAGTTTGTTTAGAGCCCTTTCGTAAAAGTAGTTTAATATTTCAACTTTTAATCCATCTATGTGTGTAAGACACCTTTCCACACACAACATGTATTACTGTCAAAGATGAGAGATCTCTCTAGAACTTAAAATTTAGAACATGATAAGAATTATCAACATGCAAAACAATTTTCAGCGACCAGCGCCTTTTACTGTTTATTTCATCACGAACGTCACTAGCGTTGCAATTATGGCATAGTTTTCGGTGGAAGGAAACATGAGACTATGCCATTCTACAAGCTGTCATCTGAACACTTCGGAAAGTTCTTTTATCGTCACAGAACTGCGAATTTAATACAGCAACGATTCTCAAAAATCGTCAGAGTAAAAACTGAAGAGAGTCTGTGCACGTATATTGTCTTAATTTTAGAACGGCTGAAATGCTTTTCAACCATGAACAGGGAAATTCGCACAAACATTGACAATATCTCAGCTTTTTTGCAATATCTAAAGCATTTCTTTTCAAGAAACTCTTCAAAGTGTGGATGTCCTCGATCGCCATGTCTTTTCTGCAAGGTTTCTGAAAGACTGCTGAATCTGTAGTTTGGCAGCAATAGCGGGATTAGAAATAAAGCTCGTAAGCTTTTCACGCTTTTTATACACTGTTCGGATCTCTTTGCACAATCCCACAAATGCATTAGCAACTTCTGTGTAACTTTCACTTGCCGAGGTTTCGTAAAACATACAGTTATATTCAGCACACAGCTGTGAGGCGTCAGTATCGGGCACCTGCTTACAATATATGAGATCCTCTTTGTTGGCTACTATTGCAATTATCGGTTTCCCTTCTGGTCTCATTTTCACTATTCTATTACATAAGTCACGTACAAATTCAAAACTCGTCTTGTCCGTTATAGAATACACAAGCAGAAACCCATCTGCCCAAAGAATCTGCTCCGGTCTGACATCCCCTGTGTTTGTCTGAAGGAAAATAAAATAAAGACAAAGATTTTACACATTAGTTAAACTCTAGACGATTTAAAACAAGACAAGAGAACCAAGAATGTTTCAAATAACAGTTCATCATCTTTGCGTACTCGGTGCCATGTTTAATGCTTTATTAATGCATTATTGAAATCTCTGCACCGTTTAAAGGACAAATGAGCGAGCCGTGTCCAAGTATTATATCTGGTCAAATATTCAAATATACGTTAAGTTTGAAGAATTAAAGAGCTCCCTAATGCACCAAATTGAAGATCAATGATTATGAATTCGAAAATATGGAATATAGAAATTCTAGGAATAGCACAATTTTGTTTTAAGCTCCTAGGTTTACCGTAAACAGAACTAATTTTGTGATGATCTGTTTAATAACCATAAAATGTTATTTCACGAGTCTGACTTGTGTCTCTCACAACATAGTCTGACTTGCGTAACTCATAACAAAGTCTGATTTGTGTAATTCAAAACATAGTCTGACTTGTGCAACTCATAACACAGTCTGATTTGTATAATACATAACATGGCCTGACTTGAGAAACACCAATTCTATTGAATAACACTGGCGTTACTGTAACGTGTGTTCACATTTCTTTCTCAATTCGTCGGATAATTTTATATCAAAGTTTTATAAAGTAAAATATGTTTAAATAGTTACTATCGGCTACCATAACATTAATTTCCTCAACATGTATCTATATGTGTAGGCAGGAACTATGCTGTTTATCTAATGACGAAAGCTGTTTTGCACATTCAATTCATTATCCGATAAAAAGTGGTTATTTTACAGTGCCAGCGTGGAAGATGCTTCCATAAGTAGCTTCGACGACGAATATTTTGATCAGTTATGTTACCATCTGGAGTTATTTATCGGAATGAATCACCCCCAAAAAATATGAAACATATTTTGGTAAAATATAACACAGACAACAATGACTTACTCAAAAACTGTTTTACTATTTCGTCTGTTGTTGTGCATATAACCCAACCAAAAAAATTCACGGCGACCAAGTTCAAAACAATTACTCGATGATGTATCACAATCTTGTATCGTATTTGGACAGGGTGGTCTTTGGAACACAAAATATAATTCCTCCGATATGATTTCTGTTGACAACGTTGCTGCTTATCCGGCGGCTTTTCTTGGACTTGGCGAGTCTCATCGTTATTTTGAGCGATTCCGCCACGCAACACACGAAATGACACGAGTTGCAATAAACGGGCCGCTACCAAATATCGATCTTACTGGATTTGCGGAGATTGAATCATTACAGTTTTCAGCGAGTATTCATACCAATTTGGTTTGGTAGACACTTTAATAAACCAGATACCAATGTCAATCTCGACGACTGCTGCAACAAAAAGTCAGTGTGGTTGGTCTCCAATAGTGTAACCCATGCGATAATTTCGTATAAACAACAAAAACAAGTTTGCTTACCGCAAGATGAAAAAGAAATATGCAGAAAAAATATTGGTAAATTTACTCAGTGTCCATCAAGTCGTTGTACAAGATTAATTATGGATCCAGCAGAATTAGGTTTTGTCATCAAGGACACAGCGGCAAAAGGTATACTGGTGTCACAGAGAAATGCAGCAACACACGATGGAACAAATATTGGCACAATCATTAGCTACTGCAACGGAAATTCAAATTTACTCATTTGAGATCCTTAATGCTCGCCTACTCATCAATAAACCTATTATCGATGATTAATAGATTTCCCAATGATGCTGTTGGGGTCGCCACGGATTCTTTCTATATTAGTAGTTGTAAAATGGACATTCTTGAGCCATTTATCGAAGAAGACACCAGCGGTGTCAAATGGGGTTCATGCCGAATAAAACGTGAACAAATAAGTAAATATTCAGAATAGACTGACGTTAAAGCACCAGATATTTATTATTTCAATGTCAATTTCTCAGAACCATCATCATCACCGTCATTGTATGGTCCAGGTGGTTCTGGTAAAACAACATGTGTGATTTATTTAAAAACTCTGACATGATTCTTTTGATGCCAACTAACCGGCTTCCCAGAGAGATGAGACAAAGTGGTGTCAGCGCATGCACTTAACATAGTGTCTTTAGTTGGCGAGATGATGCATGGACCCCAGAACGAATGAGTGAGAAATATATCCCGATAATAATTATCTGGGATGAGATTTGTACAGTATCCAAAGAAACGTTACAGACATTTCTTGATTGGTTATTAACAAAATCTACTGCAATTATCATGTTTGGCGATCATGGACAGCCTCCGCCGTTAACAGTTGAATTACCACACGAATAGTTGATCAGTTATGTTAGCCACTATGAAGAAGTTGTCTACAACCATCGATCACAGGTTGAACGACAACTAAAATCGTTAATCAGATTACAACTGACAACTTCGTTCAGTGTGAAATACTGCGTACCGTAATTTCAGAGACTCCAATGTCAGATTTCTGGAACTCATGGCGACCTAATGATGCGTCACAAGGAAAACGTTCCTGATCAATTAGTTCCATAATGTTATCTACCAACAGATACACGCGGACAAAATATACTTGTTGATATTCCAGGAAAGGAAGACGAAATAAAAACTAGTTCTTAATGATATCGTCGAGGTTCCAGTAGAGGCTGTACAACAGGCGTAGTCATTAAACCCATCGTGTTGGACTCTGGGATATGCAATAACAATTCATTCGTCTCCGGGATTGACAAGATCAAATATCAATATCTGGATTGTCGATGATCGCATCGAATGGTTAAATTTAGTTAAATCTGGCTGTGTCTAGAGTACAAAAATATCAGTTACTGAGGATTGTCTACGTGTTTGAACTGCCAAAACCGTCACAAACAACAACAGCGTCACCAGGAATTATCAACGTAGTGAAGAAAAAATAGCTGGTTATGCGCGAGATGCCAAAAGAAACCATCTCAAGTTTGATCTGGTTGTGGAGTTTGTCACAAAGACAAAAAAAAAAAAACCCCCCAAAAAATACCCACTGCAACTGCTGTAACAAAATAATGTTATGCAATATTTTCCTAATGACGTAAGACAATTTACTGCATACAGAGAAATTCGTTGCCAGGATGAACCTGTAGCAATTGTGGCCATCGAAGGCCACCATGTGGCCCGGATCCTAGCGAATAAATTCCTTGAAACGCTGCTGCGACTTCAGTTGCTGTTTTAGTCGATAACGGTTCAGTCTCTTTGTATCTACTTGCAACATCTACGACAGTCAGCGCGTATTTTTGTATGTGCGCCGTTTATGTACGTCATGTGGTAAAAACAAGATATCTGCCTGATGAACTTCGTTGGGTCTGCTGACATAAAACTGTCCATGTTGAATCGTTTTGGGACGTGGAAGATAAATTTGCCATATGGTCTGTCGTGACCAACCAATCTACGGCTACAGCGCATGTGACACCTGCTGCATCGGGGAGTTTTTTAATTGCTTATGTACCTCTCCAATATCCTCTTGGACTACAATAAATTGACTCCATTATGTAATTGTTGGCGTTTGATTGCCAGCTCCCAACACTATTTTACCTTTCATTGCCGACCTTATCAACTAATTCGCAAGTGATTTTCGTATATTTTTATTCTTTATCGACTTTATCGTGTGAATTAACTCTATATCTGTGATATGTCGTTGTTGTAGATATGGATTTTCATACGCGACATCATAAGCATGACAGGCTTGATCAATCGCATTTACTGGAAATTCGCCCGGTTTGGGTTGATTTTTCGTCAAGGCAAGTTCTAGGACTAAAATAATTAGATCCCAGAAGATTCTTCTCACCAGGATACTTAGCCTATGGTGTTCCAGGTATTTTCCTAAGTGCCGTAGCAATATCACCACCCGCTCTTGCAACAGGAATATTACCAAACTTTCTTTTGTGTGTGCCGCATTTTACACATTTACCTGTAAATGCCGGTGTGTTAGTTTTTCAACGTGGTTGCTCTCGGAAATTTTGTACCAGTGACTGTCTTGCATCGAACACAATATAAACTAACGATTATAAATAATATTATATTTGTACAATATGAACGTGACTGACTTTTCAGCGACACGTGAGCAAGCACCGGTCAAGCATCATACAATGTTACCCGATTTCCTTCGGACTATTATAATTGGTCCATCTGGGTCGGGAAAAACTCAGTTGTTGCTCAACCTGACAATGACGTGGCTCCAATGGGACAAACTTTATTTGGTAGCGCCATCCGTGGATGACCAATGATGCTAAAATGTTCTTAAGGAATTTAATGAATCTGCAGCGGCTGAAGACAATGTTATTGAATTTATCACAGACATCGATCAAGCTCCGTCTGTCGAGGTTCTTAACGGGGATATCAACAGTCTAGTGGTTTACGATGATGTCATGCTTGACAGACAAACAAACCCAGCCAGAATATTTTCACGGGGCAGACATTAAAGCACAGCCGTCATTTACGTCACTCAGTGGTATACTCAGATTCCCAAGGTAATTGGAGATAATTGTAATCTTTGGGTTATTTTTAACGGGGTTGATACACATACTTTGCGAATTATTCATCATACAAGGTGTCCCGGCGAAATGGATATAGGTAAGTTTAAAATTTTCTTCGCACATGCTCAGCAAACCCCGCCATGGATTCATCACGATAAATTTACACTATTCAGCAACACGTCATCGAATAGGTCTAGATAAAATCTTTTATTAACGAAATACATTTATTTTTATAATGAACCTGGAAAACAATAACGATTATATCTACGATCGAACAATTGCAGCAAGATGGTCTCACGGTTCAACTCGATGTTGAAGAAATTAACGATGATTTTGAGATGATAGAGCAGCGGCGTGAAGAGGACACATATACACTCGCGGTTGAGTACAGATTTATAAAATTACTTCAACGCGAAATGGAATAGTCTTTGGTGGATTTATACGAACAACATGATATAGATAAATTTGTTCCATTGGCAAGTGCCATTGAGAAAATATGATCAGATTTGTCTCGACAATATGAAACTCGAGCACAACAGCTAAGAAAAACTTGCATTGGAATGTATTAAGAGTTTCCGCAGAAAGAAAATCATTCCCCAAGGAGGAATAGCACAAAGAACAAAAAAAATTAACGACATAAACATTAACGACAAAAAATATGTTTTTTCTGTTGTGATTTTTTTTGTTGTTATTTTTTGACATCATGGTGGGCCGTTTCACGGTCTCTCACGCACAAACAAATTGACCGAAAATTCTTCTCCACCTGTGTTCAATAAATTACCATCTTGGTCGGCTAGAAGAAAACGTATCCATGATAGCGATTGATTATGACATCGTAAATAAACAGGATTAGTGTGGCACCGACACAATCAAATGACCCGGCGGGACATCTGGAGAAAAACTGTAAAGAACTGGGCCTGCTGGGCCTGCCCTTGTAATGCTTGCCCAGACGTGGCAAGGGGTGGTGGTGTAGCTTCCGTCCACTGCGTCACCTACCAGATTTACAGAAATCGTCGATGTGGCTTTGACAATACCCGGCGATACATGACGACCACCACCCGCTTGATCATTGTTATTTTGGAGAATACTTTCAGAATTTTTTTTTTTTTTTTTTCCCATTTCGCATGTATTTTCGAAAAATATTCTTCACTTATGTCACTGAGAACTTCATCCATTTTAGCGTAATCGAACCCGGGTAGTTTGTACGTAAGCAGCAGGTCTTCTGTGAACTTAAAATAATTAAGAAATGCAGTTTTGTATTTTACGCTCTTTACACGCATCGTATCACCGTTGTGAATTACTGTGCCTATTATGGATGTTTGAATGAGTTTTGTGTGAGATTTCACCTGGTTGAGATGCTGAACTAACATAACGATTTTGGCATCATAGAACCATACCGTCTGGCATTTTTTCTATTTTCCGGAAGGGAGGATCTACTTTACCATTCCATTGCAAATTTGTTCTATAATGATCAAAATTTGGACTTTTCATGAATACTTGTGTGTCTGATAAATAATCAGATAGTAGTGGTGGTGGTGGTCCAACATAAATTGGCGCTTTCAGTGGTCATCCCAGCACGGTTCTGATCGACGCCTTATATAGGTCGACGGCGTAATTAGATGCTGATTTTTCAATAGCGGCACGTAGTTCTGGCTCGTGTGCCTTGATAGCGATCGTCGATTCTTTTCCTGTTATAGATATAATTCTATATTGAAGTTCATCATTGATTTGTTCGATTTGATATGATCCTGTTGGGATGGTAACGACTTCCCCTATATGGGACTTTTGCGAGAATACCAGCGTATTATTACTGTCTAATCCATCAAATGATTTTTCTCTGATATTTAGCCAGGTATAATGAAGTCTTTATTGTGCCAATGCGATTTCAAGTGAGCGACCATTAGGAGCTTTTATCGGAGTTGGAAAACCAATATCGAACTCCGGCTGTGTTCACTTTGTGGTCGTCGGAGGTGTTGTTTTAGCGATGATCTAATCGTGTCGTTATTTCTGAAGTCATTATTATCTATACGGCGGATTCTAAATGTGACACTGGCAACATTGGCAACGGTGTGTTGGAGTTCTTGTGAGAAGGATAATAAATATTACTAATTGCATCAAATTAATTGTCTGAAATTACATCATCCTTTAATTCCTCTGACAGTATCTATTTATACACGTATATTTCGCAGTAACTAACAAGTTTGGAATCTATAACATAATTTTGGTCAAAGTACGTTCAGTGGTTTGTAAAGAGAAATTATTTAATTTTATTATTCGACTTTCTAGAAAAAGCTGTCATACACGATGATTGATGGATATTTTTGTACTATTGGTAAAGACTTGATGAAGAAATGTTCCATGTTTAGGGGCCCCTGGGTAGCCGAGTGGTTTATGGCTCTCGCTTTTACTCACATCTCACCTCTGTCAGCGTAGATTCGAGTCTCGGCTTAGCTAACGCTGGTATGCAAGAAAGCCGACCAGTAACTTCTCGTGGGTGGTTTGTTCTTCCTGATTTCTTCCTCCCCCATTTGTATTGGCTGCTATAGCCTATCTTGTGCTGAGAAATGGCGTTAAAACCACAAACATATATGATTAATTTGTTTAAATAATAAAATTACCTTTTTGGGGGAAAATACTGACTTTTTTTGATTCAAGCCAAGTAGTTTTCATATTTGTATGAGCTAAATGTGTGATATTTGTATACAAGGTAATATGCCTAGTCACCTGGATATACAAAATATACCGAGCGTTATTTTGGAAGATTTTTTTCTATGTATTCGAATTCCGGAACACCCAAGCAAGATATCATTTAACTTTGCATTCTTTACTGGCCTTTGTATGTGTGAGAAGATCGATAAAAAGAAAATGTCAAATATTCATGACATTCAAAACATCTGTCATACTTTGATGTTATTCAACATGCACTTTCCTATGATAATTTTATTTCTATGTCATTTTTTATTCTATGTCATTTTGGATCATCCTCGTCTCCTTCAAATGCGATTATAGTACCTTTGACTCTCCGATAGAGACTCGGAGATAGTCGTAGTGAAACTTGACAAAAAGACAAACGACATCACCATAAGGAGGACCCGGAGAAACCAAATATCGTTTATGGATAGCCATTGCCTTTGCACATGCTGCAGCTTGTGAATGAAACAATTTTCCCCAGAGCTGCAAAGCTAACAATCCTGTGCTATTTGTGTACAAAGTGGTAGAAATTTAAATACGGTGTCAGTACTAACTGAAATGTGCCTGTCGTTCGCATGTTAATGTTGAAAACGTACTTTTAAAATTCTTTCAAATTTCATATTCAGAAGAAATATATAACTTTTTGCTCCTTCTTAAAGAAACAATCGAGTTTTAACTTTCAGATCCTATGATACAGAAGAATTTGAATATCGTCAATGTGCCGTATCTTTCAATATCAAAATTATTTATCTTCCTAAATGGTTGAGTAATTCACTTTTACATTTTTCGAATTTTTATTGTGCTGAGGTGTTGTCATAATCTATATACATTTATGCATACATACATACATACATACATACATACATACATACATACATACATACATATTTGACATGGAGACACAATGAAGAACAAAATGGATTGCCATAATTTGATTTTGTTTTCATAAACAACATAGTCAAACAATATTCTTTTTCGCAAAGCATGTATACGGATCATGATTTTTTTCAAAGTTTGTTTAGAGCCCTTTCGTAAAAGTAGTTTAATATTTCAACTTTTAATCCATCTATGTGTGTAAGACACCTTTCCACACACAACATGTATTACTGTCAAAGATGAGAGATCTCTCTAGAACTTAAAATTTAGAACATGATAAGAATTATCAACATGCAAAACAATTTTCAGCGACCAGCGCCTTTTACTGTTTATTTCATCACGAACGTCACTAGCGTTGCAATTATGGCATAGTTTTCGGTGGAAGGAAACATGAGACTATGCCATTCTACAAGCTGTCATCTGAACACTTCGGAAAGTTCTTTTATCGTCACAGAACTGCGAATTTAATACAGCAACGATTCTCAAAAATCGTCAGAGTAAAAACTGAAGAGAGTCTGTGCACGTATATTGTCTTAATTTTAGAACGGCTGAAATGCTTTTCAACCATGAACAGGGAAATTCGCACAAACATAGCCAATATCTCAGCTTTTTTGCAATATCTAAAGCATTTCTTTTCAAGAAACTCTTCAAAGTGTGGATGTCCTCGATCGCCATGTCTTTTCTGCAAGGTTTCTGAAAGACTGCTGAATCTGTAGTTTGGCAGCAATAGCGGGATTAGAAATAAAGCTCGTAAGCTTTTCACGCTTTTTATACACTGTTCGGATCTCTTTGCACAATCCCACAAATGCATTAGCAACTTCTGTGTAACTTTCACTTGCCGAGGTTTCGTAAAACATACAGTTATATTCAGCACACAGCTGTGAGGCGTCAGTATCGGGCACCTGCTTACAATATATGAGATCCTCTTTGTTGGCTACTATTGCAATTATCGGTTTCCCTTCTGGTCTCATTTTCACTATTCTATTACATAAGTCACGTACAAATTCAAAACTCGTCTTGTCCGTTATAGAATACACAAGCAGAAACCCATCTGCCCAAAGAATCTGCTCCGGTCTGACATCCCCTGTGTTTGTCTGAAGGAAAATAAAATAAAGACAAAGATTTTACACATTAGTTAAACTCTAGACGATTTAAAACAAGACAAGAGAACCAAGAATGTTTCAAATAACAGTTCATCATCTTTGCGTACTCGGTGCCATGTTTAATGCTTTATTAATGCATTATTGAAATCTCTGCACCGTTTAAAGGACAAATGAGCGAGCCGTGTCCAAGTATTATATCTGGTCAAATATTCAAATATACGTTAAGTTTGAAGAATTAAAGAGCTCCCTAATGCACCAAATTGAAGATCAATGATTATGAATTCGAAAATATGGAATATAGAAATTCTAGGAATAGCACAATTTTGTTTTAAGCTCCTAGGTTTACCGTAAACAGAACTAATTTTGTGATGATCTGTTTAATAACCATAAAATGTTATTTCACGAGTCTGACTTGTGTCTCTCACAACATAGTCTGACTTGCGTAACTCATAACAAAGTCTGATTTGTGTAATTCAAAACATAGTCTGACTTGTGCAACTCATAACACAGTCTGATTTGTATAATACATAACATGGCCTGACTTGAGAAACACCAATTCTATTGAATAACACTGGCGTTACTGTAACGTGTGTTCACATTTCTTTCTCAATTCGTCGGATAATTTTATATCAAAGTTTTATAAAGTAAAATATGTTTAAATAGTTACTATCGGCTACCATAACATTAATTTGCTCAACATGTATCTATATGTGTAGGCAGGAACTATGCTGTTTATCTAATGACGAAAGCTGTTTTGCACATTCAATTCATTATCCGATAAAAAGTGGTTATTTTACAGTGCCAGCGTGGAAGATGCTTCCATAAGTAGCTTCGACGACGAATATTTTGATCAGTTATGTTACCATCTGGAGTTATTTATCGGAATGAATCACCCCCAAAAAATATGAAACATATTTTGGTAAAATATAACACAGACAACAATGACTTACTCAAAAACTGTTTTACTATTTCGTCTGTTGTTGTGCATATAACCCAACCAAAAAAATTCACGGCGACCAAGTTCAAAACAATTACTCGATGATGTATCACAATCTTGTATCGTATTTGGTCAGGGTGGTCTTTGGAACACAAAATATAATTCCTCCGATATGATTTCTGTTGACAACGTTGCTGCTTATCCGGCGGCTTTTCTTGGACTTGGCGAGTCTCATCGTTATTTTGAGCGATTCCGCCACGCAACACACGAAATGACACGAGTTGCAATAAACGGGCCGCTACCAAATATCGATCTTACTGGATTTGCGGAGATTGAATCATTACAGTTTTCAGCGAGTATTCATACCAATTTGGTTTGGTAGACACTTTAATAAACCAGATACCAATGTCAATCTCGACGACTGCTGCAACAAAAAGTCAGTGTGGTTGGTCTCCAATAGTGTAACCCATGCGATAATTTCGTATAAACAACAAAAACAAGTTTGCTTACCGCAAGATGAAAAAGAAATATGCAGAAAAAATATTGGTAAATTTACTCAGTGTCCATCAAGTCGTTGTACAAGATTAATTATGGATCCAGCAGAATTAGGTTTTGTCATCAAGGACACAGCGGCAAAAGGTATACTGGTGTCACAGAGAAATGCAGCAACACACGATGGAACAAATATTGGCACAATCATTAGCTACTGCAACGGAAATTCAAATTTACTCATTTGAGATCCTTAATGCTCGCCTACTCATCAATAAACCTATTATCGATGATTAATAGATTTCCCAATGATGCTGTTGGGGTCGCCACGGATTCTTTCTATATTAGTAGTTGTAAAATGGACATTCTTGAGCCATTTATCGAAGAAGACACCAGCGGTGTCAAATGGGGTTCATGCCGAATAAAACGTGAACAAATAAGTAAATATTCAGAATAGACTGACGTTAAAGCACCAGATATTTATTATTTCAATGTCAATTTCTCAGAACCATCATCATCACCGTCATTGTATGGTCCAGGTGGTTCTGGTAAAACAACATGTGTGATTTATTTAAAAACTCTGACATGATTCTTTTGATGCCAACTAACCGGCTTCCCAGAGAGATGAGACAAAGTGGTGTCAGCGCATGCACTTAACATAGTGTCTTTAGTTGGCGAGATGATGCATGGACCCCAGAACGAATGAGTGAGAAATATATCCCGATAATAATTATCTGGGATGAGATTTGTACAGTATCCAAAGAAACGTTACAGACATTTCTTGATTGGTTATTAACAAAATCTACTGCAATTATCATGTTTGGCGATCATGGACAGCCTCCGCCGTTAACAGTTGAATTACCACACGAATAGTTGATCAGTTATGTTAGCCACTATGAAGAAGTTGTCTACAACCATCGATCACAGGTTGAACGACAACTAAAATCGTTAATCAGATTACAACCTGACAAAGTTCAGTGTGAAATACTGCGTACCGTAATTTCAGAGACTCCAATGTCAGATTTCTGGAACTCATGGCGACCTAATGATGCGTCACAAGGAAAACGTTCCTGATCAATTAGTTCCATAATGTTATCTACCAACAGATACACGCGGACAAAATATACTTGTTGATATTCCAGGAAAGGAAGACGAAATAAAAACTAGTTCTTAATGATATCGTCGAGGTTCCAGTAGAGGCTGTACAACAGGCGTAGTCATTAAACCCATCGTGTTGGACTCTGGGATATGCAATAACAATTCATTCGTCTCCGGGATTGACAAGATCAAATATCAATATCTGGATTGTCGATGATCGCATCGAATGGTTAAATTTAGTTAAATCTGGCTGTGTCTAGAGTACAAAAATATCAGTTACTGAGGATTGTCTACGTGTTTGAACTGCCAAAACCGTCACAAACAACAACAGCGTCACCAGGAATTATCAACGTAGTGAAGAAAAAATAGCTGGTTATGCGCGAGATGCCAAAAGAAACCATCTCAAGTTTGATCTGGTTGTGGAGTTTGTCACAAAGACAAAAAAAAAAAAAAAAAAAAAAAAAAATACCCACTGCAACTGCTGTAACAAAATAATGTTATGCAATATTTTCCTAATGACGTAAGACAATTTACTGCATACAGAGAAATTCGTTGCCAGGATGAACCTGTAGCAATTGTGGCCATCGAAGGCCACCATGTGGCCCGGATCCTAGCGAATAAATTCCTTGAAACGCTGCTGCGACTTCAGTTGCTGTTTTAGTCGATAACGGTTCAGTCTCTTTGTATCTACTTGCAACATCTACGACAGTCAGCGCGTATTTTTGTATGTGCGCCGTTTATGTACGTCATGTGGTAAAAACAAGATATCTGCCTGATGAACTTCGTTGGGTCTGCTGACATAAAACTGTCCATGTTGAATCGTTTTGGGACGTGGAAGATAAATTTGCCATATGGTCTGTCGTGACCAACCAATCTACGGCTACAGCGCATGTGACACCTGCTGCATCGGGGAGTTTTTTAATTGCTTATGTACCTCTCCAATATCCTCTTGGACTACAATAAATTGACTCCATTATGTAATTGTTGGCGTTTGATTGCCAGCTCCCAACACTATTTTACCTTTCATTGCCGACCTTATCAACTAATTCGCAAGTGATTTTCGTATATTTTTATTCTTTATCGACTTTATCGTGTGAATTAACTCTATATCTGTGATATGTCGTTGTTGTAGATATGGATTTTCATACGCGACATCATAAGCATGACAGGCTTGATCAATCGCATTTACTGGAAATTCGCCCGGTTTGGGTTGATTTTTCGTCAAGGCAAGTTCTAGGACTAAAATAATTAGATCCCAGAAGATTCTTCTCACCAGGATACTTAGCCTATGGTGTTCCAGGTATTTTCCTAAGTGCCGTAGCAATATCACCACCCGCTCTTGCAACAGGAATATTACCAAACTTTCTTTTGTGTGTGCCGCATTTTACACATTTACCTGTAAATGCCGGTGTGTTAGTTTTTCAACGTGGTTGCTCTCGGAAATTTTGTACCAGTGACTGTCTTGCATCGAACACAATATAAACTAACGATTATAAATAATATTATATTTGTACAATATGAACGTGACTGACTTTTCAGCGACACGTGAGCAAGCACCGGTCAAGCATCATACAATGTTACCCGATTTCCTTCGGACTATTATAATTGGTCCATCTGGGTCGGGAAAAACTCAGTTGTTGCTCAACCTGACAATGACGTGGCTCCAATGGGACAAACTTTATTTGGTAGCGCCATCCGTGGATGACCAATGATGCTAAAATGTTCTTAAGGAATTTAATGAATCTGCAGCGGCTGAAGACAATGTTATTGAATTTATCACAGACATCGATCAAGCTCCGTCTGTCGAGGTTCTTAACGGGGATATCAACAGTCTAGTGGTTTACGATGATGTCATGCTTGACAGACAAACAAACCCAGCCAGAATATTTTCACGGGGCAGACATTAAAGCACAGCCGTCATTTACGTCACTCAGTGGTATACTCAGATTCCCAAGGTAATTGGAGATAATTGTAATCTTTGGGTTATTTTTAACGGGGTTGATACACATACTTTGCGAATTATTCATCATACAAGGTGTCCCGGCGAAATGGATATAGGTAAGTTTAAAATTTTCTTCGCACATGCTCAGCAAACCCCGCCATGGATTCATCACGATAAATTTACACTATTCAGCAACACGTCATCGAATAGGTCTAGATAAAATCTTTTATTAACGAAATACATTTATTTTTATAATGAACCTGGAAAACAATAACGATTATATCTACGATCGAACAATTGCAGCAAGATGGTCTCACGGTTCAACTCGATGTTGAAGAAATTAACGATGATTTTGAGATGATAGAGCAGCGGCGTGAAGAGGACACATATACACTCGCGGTTGAGTACAGATTTATAAAATTACTTCAACGCGAAATGGAATAGTCTTTGGTGGATTTATACGAACAACATGATATAGATAAATTTGTTCCATTGGCAAGTGCCATTGAGAAAATATGATCAGATTTGTCTCGACAATATGAAACTCGAGCACAACAGCTAAGAAAAACTTGCATTGGAATGTATTAAGAGTTTCCGCAGAAAGAAAATCATTCCCCAAGGAGGAATAGCACAAAGAACAAAAAAAATTAACGACATAAACATTAACGACAAAAAATATGTTTTTTCTGTTGTGATTTTTTTTGTTGTTATTTTTTGACATCATGGTGGGCCGTTTCACGGTCTCTCACGCACAAACAAATTGACCGAAAATTCTTCTCCACCTGTGTTCAATAAATTACCATCTTGGTCGGCTAGAAGAAAACGTATCCATGATAGCGATTGATTATGACATCGTAAATAAACAGGATTAGTGTGGCACCGACACAATCAAATGACCCGGCGGGACATCTGGAGAAAAACTGTAAAGAACTGGGCCTGCTGGGCCTGCCCTTGTAATGCTTGCCCAGACGTGGCAAGGGGTGGTGGTGTAGCTTCCGTCCACTGCGTCACCTACCAGATTTACAGAAATCGTCGATGTGGCTTTGACAATACCCGGCGATACATGACGACCACCACCCGCTTGATCATTGTTATTTTGGAGAATACTTTCAGAATTTTTTTTTTTTTTTTTCCCCCATTTCGCATGTATTTTCGAAAAATATTCTTTACTTATGTCACTGAGAACTTCATCCATTTTAGCGTAATCGAACCCGGGTAGTTTGTACGTAAGCAGCAGGTCTTCTGTGAACTTAAAATAATTAAGAAATGCAGTTTTGTATTTTACGCTCTTTACACGCATCGTATCACCGTTGTGAATTACTGTGCCTATTATGGATGTTTGAATGAGTTTTGTGTGAGATTTCACCTGGTTGAGATGCTGAACTAACATAACGATTTTGGCATCATAGAACCATACCGTCTGGCATTTTTTCTATTTTCCGGAAGGGAGGATCTACTTTACCATTCCATTGCAAATTTGTTCTATAATGATCAAAATTTGGACTTTTCATGAATACTTGTGTGTCTGATAAATAATCAGATAGTAGTGGTGGTGGTGGTCCAACATAAATTGGCGCTTTCAGTGGTCATCCCAGCACGGTTCTGATCGACGCCTTATATAGGTCGACGGCGTAATTAGATGCTGATTTTTCAATAGCGGCACGTAGTTCTGGCTCGTGTGCCTTGATAGCGATCGTCGATTCTTTTCCTGTTATAGATATAATTCTATATTGAAGTTCATCATTGATTTGTTCGATTTGATATGATCCTGTTGGGATGGTAACGACTTCCCCTATATGGGACTTTTGCGAGAATACCAGCGTATTATTACTGTCTAATCCATCAAATGATTTTTCTCTGATATTTAGCCAGGTATAATGAAGTCTTTATTGTGCCAATGCGATTTCAAGTGAGCGACCATTAGGAGCTTTTATCGGAGTTGGAAAACCAATATCGAACTCCGGCTGTGTTCACTTTGTGGTCGTCGGAGGTGTTGTTTTAGCGATGATCTAATCGTGTCGTTATTTCTGAAGTCATTATTATCTATACGGCGGATTCTAAATGTGACACTGGCAACATTGGCAACGGTGTGTTGGAGTTCTTGTGAGAAGGATAATAAATATTACTAATTGCATCAAATTAATTGTCTGAAATTACATCATCCTTTAATTCCTCTGACAGTATCTATTTATACACGTATATTTCGCAGTAACTAACAAGTTTGGAATCTATAACATAATTTTGGTCAAAGTACGTTCAGTGGTTTGTAAAGAGAAATTATTTAATTTTATTATTCGACTTTCTAGAAAAAGCTGTCATACACGATGATTGATGGATATTTTTGTACTATTGGTAAAGACATGTTCCATGTTTAGGGGCCCCTGGGTAGCCGAGTGGTTTATGGCTCTCGCTTTTACTCACATCTCACCTCTGTCAGCGTAGATTCGAGTCTCGGCTTAGCTAACGCTGGTATGCAAGAAAGCCGACCAGTAACTTCTCGTGGGTGGTTTGTTCTTCCTGATTTCTTCCTCCCCCATTTGTATTGGCTGCTATAGCCTATCTTGTGCTGAGAAATGGCGTTAAAACCACAAACATATATGATTAATTTGTTTAAATAATAAAATTACCTTTTTGGGGGAAAATACTGACTTTTTTTGATTCAAGCCAAGTAGTTTTCATATTTGTATGAGCTAAATGTGTGATATTTGTATACAAGGTAATATGCCTAGTCACCTGGATATACAAAATATACCGAGCGTTATTTTGGAAGATTTTTTTCTATGTATTCGAATTCCGGAACACCCAAGCAAGATATCATTTAACTTTGCATTCTTTACTGGCCTTTGTATGTGTGAGAAGATCGATAAAAAGAAAATGTCAAATATTCATGACATTCAAAACATCTGTCATACTTTGATGTTATTCAACATGCACTTTCCTATGATAATTTTATTTCTATGTCATTTTTTATTCTATGTCATTTTGGATCATCCTCGTCTCCTTCAAATGCGATTATAGTACCTTTGACTCTCCGATAGAGACTCGGAGATAGTCGTAGTGAAACTTGACAAAAAGACAAACGACATCACCATAAGGAGGACCCGGAGAAACCAAATATCGTTTATGGATAGCCATTGCCTTTGCACATGCTGCAGCTTGTGAATGAAACAATTTTCCCCAGAGCTGCAAAGCTAACAATCCTGTGCTATTTGTGTACAAAGTGGTAGAAATTTAAATACGGTGTCAGTACTAACTGAAATGTGCCTGTCGTTCGCATGTTAATGTTGAAAACGTACTTTTAAAATTCTTTCAAATTTCATATTCAGAAGAAATATATAACTTTTGCTCCTTCTTAAAGAAACAATCGAGTTTTAACTTTCAGATCCTATGATACAGAAGAATTTGAATATCGTCAATGTGCCGTATCTTTCAATATCAAAATTATTTATCTTCCTAAATGGTTGAGTAATTCACTTTTACATTTTTCGAATTTTTATTGTGCTGAGGTGTTGTCATAATCTATATACATTTATGCATACATACATACATACATACATACATACATACATACATACATATTGACATGGAGACACAATGAAGAACAAAATGGATTGCCATAATTTGATTTTGTTTTCATAAACAACATAGTCAAACAATATTCTTTTTCGCAAAGCATGTATACGGATCATGATTTTTTTCAAAGTTTGTTTAGAGCCCTTTCGTAAAAGTAGTTTAATATTTCAACTTTTAATCCATCTATGTGTGTAAGACACCTTTCTACACACAACATGTATTACTGTCAAAGATGAGAGATCTCTCTAGAACTTAAAATTTAGAACATGATAAGAATTATCAACATGCAAAACAATTTTCAGCGACCAGCGCCTTTTACTGTTTATTTCATCACGAACGTCACTAGCGTTGCAATTATGGCACAGTTTTCGGTGGAAGGAA
The DNA here is from genome assembly GCA_016617855.1 of Megalonaias nervosa. NCBI lineage: Eukaryota > Metazoa > Mollusca > Bivalvia > Unionida > Unionidae > Megalonaias > Megalonaias nervosa. The sequence continues at coordinate 21,483 of JAECUM010017654.1, forward strand.
ACATGAGACTATGCCATTCTACAAGCTGTCATCTGAACACTTCGGAAAGTTCTTTTATCGTCACAGAACTGCGAATTTAATACAGCAACGATTCTCAAAAATCGTCAGAGTAAAAACTGAAGAGAGTCTGTGCACGTATATTGTCTTAATTTTAGAACGGCTGAAATGCTTTTCAACCATGAACAGGCAAACACGCTGGTTTGATTCAGGTCACATTGGCTTATTTCGCACAAACATAGCCAATATCTCAGCTTTTTTGCAATATCTAAAGCATTTCTTTTCAAGAAACTCTTCAAAGTGTGGATGTCCTCGATCGCCATGTCTTTTCTGCAAGGTTTCTGAAAGACTGCTGAATCTGTAGTTTGGCAGCAATAGCGGGATTAGAAATAAAGCTCGTAAGCTTTTCACGCTTTTTATACACTGTTCGGATCTCTTTGCACAATCCCACAAATGCATTAGCAACTTCTGTGTAACTTTCACTTGCCGAGGTTTCGTAAAACATACAGTTATATTCAGCACACAGCTGTGAGGCGTCAGTATCGGGCACCTGCTTACAATATATGAGATCCTCTTTGTTGGCTACTATTGCAATTATCGGTTTCCCTTCTGGTCTCATTTTCACTATTCTATTACATAAGTCACGTACAAATTCAAAACTCGTCTTGTCCGTTATAGAATACACAAGCAGAAACCCATCTGCCCAAAGAATCTGCTCCGGTCTGACATCCCCTGTGTTTGTCTGAAGGAAAATAAAATAAAGACAAAGATTTTACACATTAGTTAAACTCTAGACGATTTAAAACAAGACAAGAGAACCAAGAATGTTTCAAATAACAGTTCATCATCTTTGCGTACTCGGTGCCATGTTTAATGCTTTATTAATGCATTATTGAAATCTCTGCACCGTTTAAAGGACAAATGAGCGAGCAGTGTCCAAGTATTCTATCTGGTCAAATATTCAAATATACGTTAAGTTTGAAGAATTAAAGAGCTCCCTAATGCACCAAATTGAAGATCAATGATTATGAATTCGAAAATATGGAATATTGAAATTCTAGGAATAGCACAATTTTGTTTTAAGCTCCTAGGTTTACCGTAAACAGAACTAATTTTGTGATGATCTGTTTAATAACCATAAAATGTTATTTCACGAGTCTGACTTGTGTCTCTCACAACATAGTCTGACTTGCGTAACTCATAACAAAGTCTGATTTGTGTAATTCAAAACATAGTCTGACTTGTGCAACTCATAACACAGTCTGATTTGTATAATACATAACATGGCCTGACTTGAGAAACACCAATTCTATTGAATAACACTGGCGTTACTGTAACGTGTGTTCACATTTCTTTCTCAATTCGTCGGATAATTTTATATCAAAGTTTTATAAAGTAAAATATGTTTAAATAGTTACTATCGGCTACCATAACATTAATTTGCTCAACATGTATCTATATGTGTAGGCAGGAACTATGCTGTTTATCTAATGACGAAAGCTGTTTTGCACATTCAATTCATTATCCGATAAAAAGTGGTTATTTTACAGTGCCAGCGTGGAAGATGCTTCCATAAGTAGCTTCGACGACGAATATTTTGATCAGTTATGTTACCATCTGGAGTTATTTATCGGAATGAATCACCCCCAAAAAATATGAAACATATTTTGGTAAAATATAACACAGACAACAATGACTTACTCAAAAACTGTTTTACTATTTCGTCTGTTGTTGTGCATATAACCCAACCAAAAAAATTCACGGCGACCAAGTTCAAAACAATTACTCGATGATGTATCACAATCTTGTATCGTATTTGGACAGGGTGGTCTTTGGAACACAAAATATAATTCCTCCGATATGATTTCTGTTGACAACGTTGCTGCTTATCCGGCGGCTTTTCTTGGACTTGGCGAGTCTCATCGTTATTTTGAGCGATTCCGCCACGCAACACACGAAATGACACGAGTTGCAATAAACGGGCCGCTACCAAATATCGATCTTACTGGATTTGCGGAGATTGAATCATTACAGTTTTCAGCGAGTATTCATACCAATTTGGTTTGGTAGACACTTTAATAAACCAGATACCAATGTCAATCTCGACGACTGCTGCAACAAAAAGTCAGTGTGGTTGGTCTCCAATAGTGTAACCCATGCGATAATTTCGTATAAACAACAAAAACAAGTTTGCTTACCGCAAGATGAAAAAGAAATATGCAGAAAAAATATTGGTAAATTTACTCAGTGTCCATCAAGTCGTTGTACAAGATTAATTATGGATCCAGCAGAATTAGGTTTTGTCATCAAGGACACAGCGGCAAAAGGTATACTGGTGTCACAGAGAAATGCAGCAACACACGATGGAACAAATATTGGCACAATCATTAGCTACTGCAACGGAAATTCAAATTTACTCATTTGAGATCCTTAATGCTCGCCTACTCATCAATAAACCTATTATCGATGATTAATAGATTTCCCAATGATGCTGTTGGGGTCGCCACGGATTCTTTCTATATTAGTAGTTGTAAAATGGACATTCTTGAGCCATTTATCGAAGAAGACACCAGCGGTGTCAAATGGGGTTCATGCCGAATAAAACGTGAACAAATAAGTAAATATTCAGAATAGACTGACGTTAAAGCACCAGATATTTATTATTTCAATGTCAATTTCTCAGAACCATCATCATCACCGTCATTGTATGGTCCAGGTGGTTCTGGTAAAACAACATGTGTGATTTATTTAAAAACTCTGACATGATTCTTTTGATGCCAACTAACCGGCTTCCCAGAGAGATGAGACAAAGTGGTGTCAGCGCATGCACTTAACATAGTGTCTTTAGTTGGCGAGATGATGCATGGACCCCAGAACAAATGAGTGAGAAATATATCCCGATAATAATTATCTGGGATGAGATTTGTACAGTATCCAAAGAAACGTTACAGACATTTCTTGATTGGTTATTAACAAAATCTACTGCAATTATCATGTTTGGCGATCATGGACAGCCTCCGCCGTTAACAGTTGAATTACCACACGAATAGTTGATCAGTTATGTTAGCCACTATGAAGAAGTTGTCTACAACCATCGATCACAGGTTGAACGACAACTAAAATCGTTAATCAGATTACAACCTGACAAAGTTCAGTGTGAAATACTGCGTACCGTAATTTCAGAGACTCCAATGTCAGATTTCTGGAACTCATGGCGACCTAATGATGCGTCACAAGGAAAACGTTCCTGATCAATTAGTTCCATAATGTTATCTACCAACAGATACACGCGGACAAAATATACTTGTTGATATTCCAGGAAAGGAAGACGAAATAAAAACTAGTTCTTAATGATATCGTCGAGGTTCCAGTAGAGGCTGTACAACAGGCGTAGTCATTAAACCCATCGTGTTGGACTCTGGGATATGCAATAACAATTCATTCGTCTCCGGGATTGACAAGATCAAATATCAATATCTGGATTGTCGATGATCGCATCGAATGGTTAAATTTAGTTAAATCTGGCTGTGTCTAGAGTACAAAAATATCAGTTACTGAGGATTGTCTACGTGTTTGAACTGCCAAAACCGTCACAAACAACAACAGCGTCACCAGGAATTATCAACGTAGTGAAGAAAAAATAGCTGGTTATGCGCGAGATGCCAAAAGAAACCATCTCAAGTTTGATCTGGTTGTGGAGTTTGTCACAAAGACAAAAAAAAAAAAACCAAAAAAAAATACCCACTGCAACTGCTGTAACAAAATAATGTTATGCAATATTTTCCTAATGACGTAAGACAATTTACTGCATACAGAGAAATTCGTTGCCAGGATGAACCTGTAGCAATTGTGGCCATCGAAGGCCACCATGTGGCCCGGATCCTAGCGAATAAATTCCTTGAAACGCTGCTGCGACTTCAGTTGCTGTTTTAGTCGATAACGGTTCAGTCTCTTTGTATCTACTTGCAACATCTACGACAGTCAGCGCGTATTTTTGTATGTGCGCCGTTTATGTACGTCATGTGGTAAAAACAAGATATCTGCCTGATGAACTTCGTTGGGTCTGCTGACATAAAACTGTCCATGTTGAATCGTTTTGGGACGTGGAAGATAAATTTGCCATATGGTCTGTCGTGACCAACCAATCTACGGCTACAGCGCATGTGACACCTGCTGCATCGGGGAGTTTTTTAATTGCTTATGTACCTCTCCAATATCCTCTTGGACTACAATAAATTGACTCCATTATGTAATTGTTGGCGTTTGATTGCCAGCTCCCAACACTATTTTACCTTTCATTGCCGACCTTATCAACTAATTCGCAAGTGATTTTCGTATATTTTTATTCTTTATCGACTTTATCGTGTGAATTAACTCTATATCTGTGATATGTCGTTGTTGTAGATATGGATTTTCATACGCGACATCATAAGCATGACAGGCTTGATCAATCGCATTTACTGGAAATTCGCCCGGTTTGGGTTGATTTTTCGTCAAGGCAAGTTCTAGGACTAAAATAATTAGATCCCAGAAGATTCTTCTCACCAGGATACTTAGCCTATGGTGTTCCAGGTATTTTCCTAAGTGCCGTAGCAATATCACCACCCGCTCTTGCAACAGGAATATTACCAAACTTTCTTTTGTGTGTGCCGCATTTTACACATTTACCTGTAAATGCCGGTGTGTTAGTTTTTCAACGTGGTTGCTCTCGGAAATTTTGTACCAGTGACTGTCTTGCATCGAACACAATATAAACTAACGATTATAAATAATATTATATTTGTACAATATGAACGTGACTGACTTTTCAGCGACACGTGAGCAAGCACCGGTCAAGCATCATACAATGTTACCCGATTTCCTTCGGACTATTATAATTGGTCCATCTGGGTCGGGAAAAACTCAGTTGTTGCTCAACCTGACAATGACGTGGCTCCAATGGGACAAACTTTATTTGGTAGCGCCATCCGTGGATGACCAATGATGCTAAAATGTTCTTAAGGAATTTAATGAATCTGCAGCGGCTGAAGACAATGTTATTGAATTTATCACAGACATCGATCAAGCTCCGTCTGTCGAGGTTCTTAACGGGGATATCAACAGTCTAGTGGTTTACGATGATGTCATGCTTGACAGACAAACAAACCCAGCCAGAATATTTTCACGGGGCAGACATTAAAGCACAGCCGTCATTTACGTCACTCAGTGGTATACTCAGATTCCCAAGGTAATTGGAGATAATTGTAATCTTTGGGTTATTTTTAACGGGGTTGATACACATACTTTGCGAATTATTCATCATACAAGGTGTCCCGGCGAAATGGATATAGGTAAGTTTAAAATTTTCTTCGCACATGCTCAGCAAACCCCGCCATGGATTCATCACGATAAATTTACACTATTCAGCAACACGTCATCGAATAGGTCTAGATAAAATCTTTTATTAACGAAATACATTTATTTTTATAATGAACCTGGAAAACAATAACGATTATATCTACGATCGAACAATTGCAGCAAGATGGTCTCACGGTTCAACTCGATGTTGAAGAAATTAACGATGATTTTGAGATGATAGAGCAGCGGCGTGAAGAGGACACATATACACTCGCGGTTGAGTACAGATTTATAAAATTACTTCAACGCGAAATGGAATAGTCTTTGGTGGATTTATACGAACAACATGATATAGATAAATTTGTTCCATTGGCAAGTGCCATTGAGAAAATATGATCAGATTTGTCTCGACAATATGAAACTCGAGCACAACAGCTAAGAAAAACTTGCATTGGAATGTATTAAGAGTTTCCGCAGAAAGAAAATCATTCCCCAAGGAGGAATAGCACAAAGAACAAAAAAAATTAACGACATAAACATTAACGACAAAAAATATGTTTTTTCTGTTGTGATTTTTTTTGTTGTTATTTTTTGACATCATGGTGGGCCGTTTCACGGTCTCTCACGCACAAACAAATTGACCGAAAATTCTTCTCCACCTGTGTTCAATAAATTACCATCTTGGTCGGCTAGAAGAAAACGTATCCATGATAGCGATTGATTATGACATCGTAAATAAACAGGATTAGTGTGGCACCGACACAATCAAATGACCCGGCGGGACATCTGGAGAAAAACTGTAAAGAACTGGGCCTGCTGGGCCTGCCCTTGTAATGCTTGCCCAGACGTGGCAAGGGGTGGTGGTGTAGCTTCCGTCCACTGCGTCACCTACCAGATTTACAGAAATCGTCGATGTGGCTTTGACAATACCCGGCGATACATGACGACCACCACCCGCTTGATCATTGTTATTTTGGAGAATACTTTCAGAATTTTTTTTTTTTTTTTTTCCCCATTTCGCATGTATTTTCGAAAAATATTCTTCACTTATGTCACTGAGAACTTCATCCATTTTAGCGTAATCGAACCCGGGTAGTTTGTACGTAAGCAGCAGGTCTTCTGTGAACTTAAAATAATTAAGAAATGCAGTTTTGTATTTTACGCTCTTTACACGCATCGTATCACCGTTGTGAATTACTGTGCCTATTATGGATGTTTGAATGAGTTTTGTGTGAGATTTCACCTGGTTGAGATGCTGAACTAACATAACGATTTTGGCATCATAGAACCATACCGTCTGGCATTTTTTCTATTTTCCGGAAGGGAGGATCTACTTTACCATTCCATTGCAAATTTGTTCTATAATGATCAAAATTTGGACTTTTCATGAATACTTGTGTGTCTGATAAATAATCAGATAGTAGTGGTGGTGGTGGTCCAACATAAATTGGCGCTTTCAGTGGTCATCCCAGCACGGTTCTGATCGACGCCTTATATAGGTCGACGGCGTAATTAGATGCTGATTTTTCAATAGCGGCACGTAGTTCTGGCTCGTGTGCCTTGATAGCGATCGTCGATTCTTTTCCTGTTATAGATATAATTCTATATTGAAGTTCATCATTGATTTGTTCGATTTGATATGATCCTGTTGGGATGGTAACGACTTCCCCTATATGGGACTTTTGCGAGAATACCAGCGTATTATTACTGTCTAATCCATCAAATGATTTTTCTCTGATATTTAGCCAGGTATAATGAAGTCTTTATTGTGCCAATGCGATTTCAAGTGAGCGACCATTAGGAGCTTTTATCGGAGTTGGAAAACCAATATCGAACTCCGGCTGTGTTCACTTTGTGGTCGTCGGAGGTGTTGTTTTAGCGATGATCTAATCGTGTCGTTATTTCTGAAGTCATTATTATCTATACGGCGGATTCTAAATGTGACACTGGCAACATTGGCAACGGTGTGTTGGAGTTCTTGTGAGAAGGATAATAAATATTACTAATTGCATCAAATTAATTGTCTGAAATTACATCATCCTTTAATTCCTCTGACAGTATCTATTTATACACGTATATTTCGCAGTAACTAACAAGTTTGGAATCTATAACATAATTTTGGTCAAAGTACGTTCAGTGGTTTGTAAAGAGAAATTATTTAATTTTATTATTCGACTTTCTAGAAAAAGCTGTCATACACGATGATTGATGGATATTTTTGTACTATTGGTAAAGACTTGATGAAGAAATGTTCCATGTTTAGGGGCCCCTGGGTAGCCGAGTGGTTTATGGCTCTCGCTTTTACTCACATCTCACCTCTGTCAGCGTAGATTCGAGTCTCGGCTTAGCTAACGCTGGTATGCAAGAAAGCCGACCAGTAACTTCTCGTGGGTGGTTTGTTCTTCCTGATTTCTTCCTCCCCCATTTGTATTGGCTGCTATAGCCTATCTTGTGCTGAGAAATGGCGTTAAAACCACAAACATATATGATTAATTTGTTTAAATAATAAAATTACCTTTTTGGGGGAAAATACTGACTTTTTTTGATTCAAGCCAAGTAGTTTTCATATTTGTATGAGCTAAATGTGTGATATTTGTATACAAGGTAATATGCCTAGTCACCTGGATATACAAAATATACCGAGCGTTATTTTGGAAGATTTTTTTCTATGTATTCGAATTCCGGAACACCCAAGCAAGATATCATTTAACTTTGCATTCTTTACTGGCCTTTGTATGTGTGAGAAGATCGATAAAAAGAAAATGTCAAATATTCATGACATTCAAAACATCTGTCATACTTTGATGTTATTCAACATGCACTTTCCTATGATAATTTTATTTCTATGTCATTTTTTATTCTATGTCATTTTGGATCATCCTCGTCTCCTTCAAATGCGATTATAGTACCTTTGACTCTCCGATAGAGACTCGGAGATAGTCGTAGTGAAACTTGACAAAAAGACAAACGACATCACCATAAGGAGGACCCGGAGAAACCAAATATCGTTTATGGATAGCCATTGCCTTTGCACATGCTGCAGCTTGTGAATGAAACAATTTTCCCCAGAGCTGCAAAGCTAACAATCCTGTGCTATTTGTGTACAAAGTGGTAGAAATTTAAATACGGTGTCAGTACTAACTGAAATGTGCCTGTCGTTCGCATGTTAATGTTGAAAACGTACTTTTAAAATTCTTTCAAATTTCATATTCAGAAGAAATATATAACTTTTTGCTCCTTCTTAAAGAAACAATCGAGTTTTAACTTTCAGATCCTATGATACAGAAGAATTTGAATATCGTCAATGTGCCGTATCTTTCAATATCAAAATTATTTATCTTCCTAAATGGTTGAGTAATTCACTTTTACATTTTTCGAATTTTTATTGTGCTGAGGTGTTGTCATAATCTATATACATTTATGCATACATACATACATACATACATACATACATACATACATACATACATATACATACATGACATGGAGACACAATGAAGAACAAAATGGATTGCCATAATTTGATTTTGTTTTCATAAACAACATAGTCAAACAATATTCTTTTTCGCAAAGCATGTATACGGATCATGATTTTTTTCAAAGTTTGTTTAGAGCCCTTTCGTAAAAGTAGTTTAATATTTCAACTTTTAATCCATCTATGTGTGTAAGACACCTTTCTACACACAACATGTATTACTGTCAAAGATGAGAGATCTCTCTAGAACTTAAAATTTAGAACATGATAAGAATTATCAACATGCAAAACAATTTTCAGCGACCAGCGCCTTTTACTGTTTATTTCATCACGAACGTCACTAGCGTTGCAATTATGGCACAGTTTTCGGTGGAAGGAAACATGAGACTATGCCATTCTACAAGCTGTCATCTGAACACTTCGGAAAGTTCTTTTATCGTCACAGAACTGCGAATTTAATACAGCAACGATTCTCAAAAATCGTCAGAGTAAAAACTGAAGAGAGTCTGTGCACGTATATTGTCTTAATTTTAGAACGGCTGAAATGCTTTTCAACCATGAACAGGCAAACACGCTGGTTTGATTCAGGTCACATTGGCTTATTTCGCACAAACATAGCCAATATCTCAGCTTTTTTGCAATATCTAAAGCATTTCTTTTCAAGAAACTGTTCAAAGTGTGGATGTCCTCGATCGCCATGTCTTTTCTGCAAGGTTTCTGAAAGACTGCTGAATCTGTAGTTTGGCAGCAATAGCGGGATTAGAAATAAAGCTCGTAAGCTTTTCACGCTTTTTATACACTGTTCGGATCTCTTTGCACAATCCCACAAATGCATTAGCAACTTCTGTGTAACTTTCACTTGCCGAGGTTTCGTAAAACATACAGTTATATTCAGCACACAGCTGTGAGGCGTCAGTATCGGGCACCTGCTTACAATATATGAGATCCTCTTTGTTGGCTACTATTGCAATTATCGGTTTCCCTTCTGGTCTCATTTTCACTATTCTATTACATAAGTCACGTACAAATTCAAAACTCGTCTTGTCCGTTATAGAATACACAAGCAGAAACCCATCTGCCCAAAGAATCTGCTCCGGTCTGACATCCCCTGTGTTTGTCTGAAGGAAAATAAAATAAAGACAAAGATTTTACACATTAGTTAAACTCTAGACGATTTAAAACAAGACAAGAGAACCAAGAATGTTTCAAATAACAGTTCATCATCTTTGCGTACTCGGTGCCATGTTTAATGCTTTATTAATGCATTATTGAAATCTCTGCACCGTTTAAAGGACAAATGAGCGAGCAGTGTCCAAGTATTCTATCTGGTCAAATATTCAAATATACGTTAAGTTTGAAGAATTAAAGAGCTCCCTAATGCACCAAATTGAAGATCAATGATTATGAATTCGAAAATATGGAATATTGAAATTCTAGGAATAGCACAATTTTGTTTTAAGCTCCTAGGTTTACCGTAAACAGAACTAATTTTGTGATGATCTGTTTAATAACCATAAAATGTTATTTCACGAGTCTGACTTGTGTCTCTCACAACATAGTCTGACTTGCGTAACTCATAACAAAGTCTGATTTGTGTAATTCAAAACATAGTCTGACTTGTGCAACTCATAACACAGTCTGATTTGTATAATACATAACATGGCCTGACTTGAGAAACACCAATTCTATTGAATAACACTGGCGTTACTGTAACGTGTGTTCACATTTCTTTCTCAATTCGTCGGATAATTTTATATCAAAGTTTTATAAAGTAAAATATGTTTAAATAGTTACTATCGGCTACCATAACATTAATTTGCTCAACATGTATCTATATGTGTAGGCAGGAACTATGCTGTTTATCTAATGACGAAAGCTGTTTTGCACATTCAATTCATTATCCGATAAAAAGTGGTTATTTTACAGTGCCAGCGTGGAAGATGCTTCCATAAGTAGCTTCGACGACGAATATTTTGATCAGTTATGTTACCATCTGGAGTTATTTATCGGAATGAATCACCCCCAAAAAATATGAAACATATTTTGGTAAAATATAACACAGACAACAATGACTTACTCAAAAACTGTTTTACTATTTCGTCTGTTGTTGTGCATATAACCCAACCAAAAAAATTCACGGCGACCAAGTTCAAAACAATTACTCGATGATGTATCACAATCTTGTATCGTATTTGGACAGGGTGGTCTTTGGAACACAAAATATAATTCCTCCGATATGATTTCTGTTGACAACGTTGCTGCTTATCCGGCGGCTTTTCTTGGACTTGGCGAGTCTCATCGTTATTTTGAGCGATTCCGCCACGCAACACACGAAATGACACGAGTTGCAATAAACGGGCCGCTACCAAATATCGATCTTACTGGATTTGCGGAGATTGAATCATTACAGTTTTCAGCGAGTATTCATACCAATTTGGTTTGGTAGACACTTTAATAAACCAGATACCAATGTCAATCTCGACGACTGCTGCAACAAAAAGTCAGTGTGGTTGGTCTCCAATAGTGTAACCCATGCGATAATTTCGTATAAACAACAAAAACAAGTTTGCTTACCGCAAGATGAAAAAGAAATATGCAGAAAAAATATTGGTAAATTTACTCAGTGTCCATCAAGTCGTTGTACAAGATTAATTATGGATCCAGCAGAATTAGGTTTTGTCATCAAGGACACAGCGGCAAAAGGTATACTGGTGTCACAGAGAAATGCAGCAACACACGATGGAACAAATATTGGCACAATCATTAGCTACTGCAACGGAAATTCAAATTTACTCATTTGAGATCCTTAATGCTCGCCTACTCATCAATAAACCTATTATCGATGATTAATAGATTTCCCAATGATGCTGTTGGGGTCGCCACGGATTCTTTCTATATTAGTAGTTGTAAAATGGACATTCTTGAGCCATTTATCGAAGAAGACACCAGCGGTGTCAAATGGGGTTCATGCCGAATAAAACGTGAACAAATAAGTAAATATTCAGAATAGACTGACGTTAAAGCACCAGATATTTATTATTTCAATGTCAATTTCTCAGAACCATCATCATCACCGTCATTGTATGGTCCAGGTGGTTCTGGTAAAACAACATGTGTGATTTATTTAAAAACTCTGACATGATTCTTTTGATGCCAACTAACCGGCTTCCCAGAGAGATGAGACAAAGTGGTGTCAGCGCATGCACTTAACATAGTGTCTTTAGTTGGCGAGATGATGCATGGACCCCAGAACAAATGAGTGAGAAATATATCCCGATAATAATTATCTGGGATGAGATTTGTACAGTATCCAAAGAAACGTTACAGACATTTCTTGATTGGTTATTAACAAAATCTACTGCAATTATCATGTTTGGCGATCATGGACAGCCTCCGCCGTTAACAGTTGAATTACCACACGAATAGTTGATCAGTTATGTTAGCCACTATGAAGAAGTTGTCTACAACCATCGATCACAGGTTGAACGACAACTAAAATCGTTAATCAGATTACAACCTGACAAAGTTCAGTGTGAAATACTGCGTACCGTAATTTCAGAGACTCCAATGTCAGATTTCTGGAACTCATGGCGACCTAATGATGCGTCACAAGGAAAACGTTCCTGATCAATTAGTTCCATAATGTTATCTACCAACAGATACACGCGGACAAAATATACTTGTTGATATTCCAGGAAAGGAAGACGAAATAAAAACTAGTTCTTAATGATATCGTCGAGGTTCCAGTAGAGGCTGTACAACAGGCGTAGTCATTAAACCCATCGTGTTGGACTCTGGGATATGCAATAACAATTCATTCGTCTCCGGGATTGACAAGATCAAATATCAATATCTGGATTGTCGATGATCGCATCGAATGGTTAAATTTAGTTAAATCTGGCTGTGTCTAGAGTACAAAAATATCAGTTACTGAGGATTGTCTACGTGTTTGAACTGCCAAAACCGTCACAAACAACAACAGCGTCACCAGGAATTATCAACGTAGTGAAGAAAAAATAGCTGGTTATGCGCGAGATGCCAAAAGAAACCATCTCAAGTTTGATCTGGTTGTGGAGTTTGTCACAAAGACAAAAAAAAAAAAAAAAACCAAAAAAAAATACCCACTGCAACTGCTGTAACAAAATAATGTTATGCAATATTTTCCTAATGACGTAAGACAATTTACTGCATACAGAGAAATTCGTTGCCAGGATGAACCTGTAGCAATTGTGGCCATCGAAGGCCACCATGTGGCCCGGATCCTAGCGAATAAATTCCTTGAAACGCTGCTGCGACTTCAGTTGCTGTTTTAGTCGATAACGGTTCAGTCTCTTTGTATCTACTTGCAACATCTACGACAGTCAGCGCGTATTTTTGTATGTGCGCCGTTTATGTACGTCATGTGGTAAAAACAAGATATCTGCCTGATGAACTTCGTTGGGTCTGCTGACATAAAACTGTCCATGTTGAATCGTTTTGGGACGTGGAAGATAAATTTGCCATATGGTCTGTCGTGACCAACCAATCTACGGCTACAGCGCATGTGACACCTGCTGCATCGGGGAGTTTTTTAATTGCTTATGTACCTCTCCAATATCCTCTTGGACTACAATAAATTGACTCCATTATGTAATTGTTGGCGTTTGATTGCCAGCTCCCAACACTATTTTACCTTTCATTGCCGACCTTATCAACTAATTCGCAAGTGATTTTCGTATATTTTTATTCTTTATCGACTTTATCGTGTGAATTAACTCTATATCTGTGATATGTCGTTGTTGTAGATATGGATTTTCATACGCGACATCATAAGCATGACAGGCTTGATCAATCGCATTTACTGGAAATTCGCCCGGTTTGGGTTGATTTTTCGTCAAGGCAAGTTCTAGGACTAAAATAATTAGATCCCAGAAGATTCTTCTCACCAGGATACTTAGCCTATGGTGTTCCAGGTATTTTCCTAAGTGCCGTAGCAATATCACCACCCGCTCTTGCAACAGGAATATTACCAAACTTTCTTTTGTGTGTGCCGCATTTTACACATTTACCTGTAAATGCCGGTGTGTTAGTTTTTCAACGTGGTTGCTCTCGGAAATTTTGTACCAGTGACTGTCTTGCATCGAACACAATATAAACTAACGATTATAAATAATATTATATTTGTACAATATGAACGTGACTGACTTTTCAGCGACACGTGAGCAAGCACCGGTCAAGCATCATACAATGTTACCCGATTTCCTTCGGACTATTATAATTGGTCCATCTGGGTCGGGAAAAACTCAGTTGTTGCTCAACCTGACAATGACGTGGCTCCAATGGGACAAACTTTATTTGGTAGCGCCATCCGTGGATGACCAATGATGCTAAAATGTTCTTAAGGAATTTAATGAATCTGCAGCGGCTGAAGACAATGTTATTGAATTTATCACAGACATCGATCAAGCTCCGTCTGTCGAGGTTCTTAACGGGGATATCAACAGTCTAGTGGTTTACGATGATGTCATGCTTGACAGACAAACAAACCCAGCCAGAATATTTTCACGGGGCAGACATTAAAGCACAGCCGTCATTTACGTCACTCAGTGGTATACTCAGATTCCCAAGGTAATTGGAGATAATTGTAATCTTTGGGTTATTTTTAACGGGGTTGATACACATACTTTGCGAATTATTCATCATACAAGGTGTCCCGGCGAAATGGATATAGGTAAGTTTAAAATTTTCTTCGCACATGCTCAGCAAACCCCGCCATGGATTCATCACGATAAATTTACACTATTCAGCAACACGTCATCGAATAGGTCTAGATAAAATCTTTTATTAACGAAATACATTTATTTTTATAATGAACCTGGAAAACAATAACGATTATATCTACGATCGAACAATTGCAGCAAGATGGTCTCACGGTTCAACTCGATGTTGAAGAAATTAACGATGATTTTGAGATGATAGAGCAGCGGCGTGAAGAGGACACATATACACTCGCGGTTGAGTACAGATTTATAAAATTACTTCAACGCGAAATGGAATAGTCTTTGGTGGATTTATACGAACAACATGATATAGATAAATTTGTTCCATTGGCAAGTGCCATTGAGAAAATATGATCAGATTTGTCTCGACAATATGAAACTCGAGCACAACAGCTAAGAAAAACTTGCATTGGAATGTATTAAGAGTTTCCGCAGAAAGAAAATCATTCCCCAAGGAGGAATAGCACAAAGAACAAAAAAATTAACGACATAAACATTAACGACAAAAAATATGTTTTTTCTGTTGTGATTTTTTTGTTGTTATTTTTGACATCATGGTGGTCCGTTTCACGGTCTCTCACGCACAAACAAATTGACCGAAAATTCTTCACCACCTGTGTTCAATAAATTACCATCTTGGTCGGCTAGAAGAAAACGTATCCATGATAGCGATTGATTATGACATCGTAAATAAACAGGATTAGTGTGGCACCGACACAATCAAATGACCCGGCGGGACATCTGGAGAAAAACTGTAAAGAACTGGGCCTGCTGGGCCTGCCCTTGTAATGCTTGCCCAGACGTGGCAAGGGGTGGTGGTGTAGCTTCCGTCCACTGCGTCACCTACCAGATTTACAGAAATCGTCGATGTGGCTTTGACAATACCCGGCGATACATGACGACCACCACCCGCTTGATCATTGTTATTTTGGAGAATACTTTCAGAATTTTTTTTTTTTTTTTTTCCCATTTCGCATGTATTTTCGAAAAATATTCTTTACTTATGTCACTGAGAACTTCATCCATTTTAGCGTAATCGAACCCGGGTAGTTTGTACGTAAGCAGCAGGTCTTCTGTGAACTTAAAATAATTAAGAAATGCAGTTTTGTATTTTACGCTCTTTACACGCATCGTATCACCGTTGTGAATTACTGTGCCTATTATGGATGTTTGAATGAGTTTTGTGTGAGATTTCACCTGGTTGAGATGCTGAACTAACATAACGATTTTGGCATCATAGAACCATACCGTCTGGCATTTTTTCTATTTTCCGGAAGGGAGGATCTACTTTACCATTCCATTGCAAATTTGTTCTATAATGATCAAAATTTGGACTTTTCATGAATACTTGTGTGTCTGATAAATAATCAGATAGTAGTGGTGGTGGTGGTCCAACATAAATTGGCGCTTTCAGTGGTCACCCCAGCACGGTTCTGATCGACGCCTTATATAGGTCGACGGCGTAATTAGATGCTGATTTTTCAATAGCGGCACGTAGTTCTGGCTCGTGTGCCTTGATAGCGATCGTCGATTCTTTTCCTGTTATAGATATAATTCTATATTGAAGTTCATCATTGATTTGTTCGATTTGATATGATCCTGTTGGGATGGTAACGACTTCCCCTATATGGGACTTTTGCGAGAATACCAGCGTATTATTACTGTCTAATCCATCAAATGATTTTTCTCTGATATTTAGCCAGGTATAATGAAGTCTTTATTGTGCCAATGCGATTTCAAGTGAGCGACCATTAGGAGCTTTTATCGGAGTTGGAAAACCAATATCGAACTCCGGCTGTGTTCACTTTGTGGTCGTCGGAGGTGTTGTTTTAGCGATGATCTAATCGTGTCGTTATTTCTGAAGTCATTATTATCTATACGGCGGATTCTAAATGTGACACTGGCAACATTGGCAACGGTGTGTTGGAGTTCTTGTGAGAAGGATAATAAATATTACTAATTGCATCAAATTAATTGTCTGAAATTACATCATCCTTTAATTCCTCTGACAGTATCTATTTATACACGTATATTTCGCAGTAACTAACAAGTTTGGAATCTATAACATAATTTTGGTCAAAGTACGTTCAGTGGTTTGTAAAGAGAAATTATTTAATTTTATTATTCGACTTTCTAGAAAAAGCTGTCATACACGATGATTGATGGATATTTTTGTACTATTGGTAAAGACTTGATGAAGAAATGTTCCATGTTTAGGGGCCCCTGGGTAGCCGAGTGGTTTATGGCTCTCGCTTTTACTCACATCTCACCTCTGTCAGCGTAGATTCGAGTCTCGGCTTAGCTAACGCTGGTATGCAAGAAAGCCGACCAGTAACTTCTCGTGGGTGGTTTGTTCTTCCTGATTTCTTCCTCCCCCATTTGTATTGGCTGCTATAGCCTATCTTGTGCTGAGAAATGGCGTTAAAACCACAAACATATATGATTAATTTGTTTAAATAATAAAATTACCTTTTTGGGGGAAAATACTGACTTTTTTTGATCAAGCCAAGTAGTTTTCATATTTGTATGAGCTAAATGTGTGATATTTGTATACAAGGTAATATGCCTAGTCACCTGGATATACAAAATATACCGAGCGTTATTTTGGAAGATTTTTTTTCTATGTATTCGAATTCCGGAACACCCAAGCAAGATATCATTTAACTTTGCATTCTTTACTGGCCTTTGTATGTGTGAGAAGATCGATAAAAAGAAAATGTCAAATATTCATGACATTCAAAACATCTGTCATACTTTGATGTTATTCAACATGCACTTTCCTATGATAATTTTATTTCTATGTCATTTTTTATTCTATGTCATTTTGGATCATCCTCGTCTCCTTCAAATGCGATTATAGTACCTTTGACTCTCCGATAGAGACTCGGAGATAGTCGTAGTGAAACTTGACAAAAAGACAAACGACATCACCATAAGGAGGACCCGGAGAAACCAAATATCGTTTATGGATAGCCATTGCCTTTGCACATGCTGCAGCTTGTGAATGAAACAATTTTCCCCAGAGCTGCAAAGCTAACAATCCTGTGCTATTTGTGTACAAAGTGGTAGAAATTTAAATACGGTGTCAGTACTAACTGAAATGTGCCTGTCGTTCGCATGTTAATGTTGAAAACGTACTTTTAAAATTCTTTCAAATTTCATATTCAGAAGAAATATATAACTTTTGCTCCTTCTTAAAGAAACAATCGAGTTTTAACTTTCAGATCCTATGATACAGAAGAATTTGAATATCGTCAATGTGCCGTATCTTTCAATATCAAAATTATTTATCTTCCTAAATGGTTGAGTAATTCACTTTTACATTTTTCGATTTTTTATTGTGCTGAGGTGTTGTCATAATCTATATACATTTATGCATACATACATACATACATACATACATACATACATATATACATACATATTTGACATGGAGACACAATGAAGAACAAAATGGATTGCCATAATTTGATTTTGTTTTCATAAACAACATAGTCAAACAATATTCTTTTTCGCAAAGCATGTATACGGATCATGATTTTTTTCAAAGTTTGTTTAGAGCCCTTTCGTAAAAGTAGTTTAATATTTCAACTTTTAATCCATCTATGTGTGTAAGACACCTTTCCACACACAACATGTATTACTGTCAAAGATGAGAGATCTCTCTAGAACTTAAAATTTAGAACATGATAAGAATTATCAACATGCAAAACAATTTTCAGCGACCAGCGCCTTTTACTGTTTATTTCATCACGAACGTCACTAGCGTTGCAATTATGGCATAGTTTTCGGTGGAAGGAAACATGAGACTATGCCATTCTACAAGCTGTCATCTGAACACTTCGGAAAGTTCTTTTATCGTCACAGAACTGCGAATTTAATACAGCAACGATTCTCAAAAATCGTCAGAGTAAAAACTGAAGAGAGTCTGTGCACGTATATTGTCTTAATTTTAGAACGGCTGAAATGCTTTTCAACCATGAACAGGGAAATTCGCACAAACATTGACAATATCTCAGCTTTTTTGCAATATCTAAAGCATTTCTTTTCAAGAAACTGTTCAAAGTGTGGATGTCCTCGATCGCCATGTCTTTTCTGCAAGGTTTCTGAAAGACTGCTGAATCTGTAGTTTGGCAGCAATAGCGGGATTAGAAATAAAGCTCGTAAGCTTTTCACGCTTTTTATACACTGTTCGGATCTCTTTGCACAATCCCACAAATGCATTAGCAACTTCTGTGTAACTTTCACTTGCCGAGGTTTCGTAAAACATACAGTTATATTCAGCACACAGCTGTGAGGCGTCAGTATCGGGCACCTGCTTACAATATATGAGATCCTCTTTGTTGGCTACTATTGCAATTATCGGTTTCCCTTCTGGTCTCATTTTCACTATTCTATTACATAAGTCACGTACAAATTCAAAACTCGTCTTGTCCGTTATAGAATACACAAGCAGAAACCCATCTGCCCAAAGAATCTGCTCCGGTCTGACATCCCCTGTGTTTGTCTGAAGGAAAATAAAATAAAGACAAAGATTTTACACATTAGTTAAACTCTAGACGATTTAAAACAAGACAAGAGAACCAAGAATGTTTCAAATAACAGTTCATCATCTTTGCGTACTCGGTGCCATGTTTAATGCTTTATTAATGCATTATTGAAATCTCTGCACCGTTTAAAGGACAAATGAGCGAGCCGTGTCCAAGTATTATATCTGGTCAAATATTCAAATATACGTTAAGTTTGAAGAATTAAAGAGCTCCCTAATGCACCAAATTGAAGATCAATGATTATGAATTCGAAAATATGGAATATAGAAATTCTAGGAATAGCACAATTTTGTTTTAAGCTCCTAGGTTTACCGTAAACAGAACTAATTTTGTGATGATCTGTTTAATAACCATAAAATGTTATTTCACGAGTCTGACTTGTGTCTCTCACAACATAGTCTGACTTGCGTAACTCATAACAAAGTCTGATTTGTGTAATTCAAAACATAGTCTGACTTGTGCAACTCATAACACAGTCTGATTTGTATAATACATAACATGGCCTGACTTGAGAAACACCAATTCTATTGAATAACACTGGCGTTACTGTAACGTGTGTTCACATTTCTTTCTCAATTCGTCGGATAATTTTATATCAAAGTTTTATAAAGTAAAATATGTTTAAATATTTACTATCGGCTACCATAACATTAATTTCCTCAACATGTATCTATATGTGTAGGCAGGAACTATGCTGTTTATCTAATGACGAAAGCTGTTTTGCACATTCAATTCATTATCCGATAAAAAGTGGTTATTTTACAGTGCCAGCGTGGAAGATGCTTCCATAAGTAGCTTCGACGACGAATATTTTGATCAGTTATGTTACCATCTGGAGTTATTTATCGGAATGAATCACCCCCCAAAAATATGAAACATATTTTGGTAAAATATAACACAGACAACAATGACTTACTCAAAAACTGTTTTACTATTTCGTCTGTTGTTGTGCATATAACCCAACCAAAAAAATTCACGGCGACCAAGTTCAAAACAATTACTCGATGATGTATCACAATCTTGTATCGTATTTGGACAGGGTGGTCTTTGGAACACAAAATATAATTCCTCCGATATGATTTCTGTTGACAACGTTGCTGCTTATCCGGCGGCTTTTCTTGGACTTGGCGAGTCTCATCGTTATTTTGAGCGATTCCGCCACGCAACACACGAAATAACACGAGTTGCAATAAACGGGCCGCTACCAAATATCGATCTTACTGGATTTGCGGAGATTGAATCATTACAGTTTTCAGCGAGTATTCATACCAATTTGGTTTGGTAGACACTTTAATAAACCAGATACCAATGTCAATCTCGACGACTGCTGCAACAAAAAGTCAGTGTGGTTGGTCTCCAATAGTGTAACCCATGCGATAATTTCGTATAAACAACAAAAACAAGTTTGCTTACAGCAA
>JAECUM010017656.1:0-24642 GCA_016617855.1 Megalonaias nervosa
TATATTGTTACGACTCTATGGTCATAAACTAACTAACAGAAGGAAGAAAAGCGAGCAAGTTTATAAAACATAACAAATGATTTAATTATCTAACTTATACAATGAAAACGTAAGAGGAATGTACAGTATTATGAAATATAAAATAACTTTAAAACGTTCAACACAGTCCAGAATGGAATGTTCCGAATGATTTTCATATCCTCGAATGTACTGGTCCGCCAACAGTCCTGATGTATCACAATGGCATTGTACATACCTCATTTGAATAAATTTACAATAATCCCAGAATAGTATTTTAGTCTAATGAGTACTTTGTAATTCCATTTGAATAATCCAAACAAATGAATGTGTCCTCTCAAATTATATCTGAATACAACAGCAAACACATCTGCAGACTGATTTGTACTTGATTAAATAAGAATCTGAGATAGGAATGAATTAATTGCTCAGTTCTCTCCTTATAAACAAGACTATGGATTAACACGTAATTTTCTCCTACTCCCGGCATAGCATTTCGCAATATCCCACGTCGTAAAAGACCCACCTGATCAACCCATTCAATGGAAAATAACGAAATTCGTCAAAGAACCATGCCTAGTTTCAAGATAATTGAAAATGTTTGACTTCGTATTACGTGTTGACAATCGAATGTTCTGTAAACTATCCGTTGTGTTCAACTAAGCAATTAACGAAAAGAAACTTGTGACGTTTAGTTCAATTGAGACCTGATATAAATTCTGTTTGTTTATCAACCAAGCAGCGGAAAATTTTCGCAATCCTTTTTTTTTTTTAGCTTTAATCGGTGTCATTCGTTGATAAATCAATATCGACGTCAAATGATAAGGAAGCCGGGATAGCGCACTGGTAATACTCTTGCTTTGCAAACGTAAGATCCTGCGTGCCCCGTTGAAGGCTGTTGTCGTGTTTTGCTGATTTATCGGATTTCTACACAACCAGAAACCATATTACGCTCACTTGGGAAGTGTAGAGTTCTAAATTTGTTTCTCGATCGATGGAGTTGAGAACTTTAAAAGATCACGTAGCTGAGTCATTCAAATACATCTTGGCGATCACAGAAACCACTTGTCGTCGAAACGAGACACGAAACACACAATTGCTATAAAACGTTCTCGCATAGCTATTGTTCCGTTTCTACACTGACATTACGTTAATGTACAAATAAAGGAACACAATACGAATCTCCAAGAGAAATCTAGCTAAGTTCCCATTAGCTAGACATATAGACTTGACTCAGTGTTATGATCTTTAACAATAGTTTCTAATGATTTATTTTGTAGATATAGTTATCTCTCGTTAAAGCTAATACTTTGATTGGCATCAACGTTTAAGTTTGTCGCAACTATGTAATGATCAAATAGATAATCTATAACATTTTTATTGCTTGTCGTTGAGTAAATGTGAAGAATGATTCAGAAATAAAGTATGTGTTTCACATTTATGTTACTATATCGTTGTCTGGTACACTTCGCATTTTATCTTATTAAGCAGCAGGGAGGGTGAACAGACCACTTTGTCGAATCATAACCCATTAAGACAAATTTGGTATCAATCATAACCAATTATGGTTCCAATTATATAGATACCTCACTCCCTTACACACAGTGATCCGCGTATTGGTCAACCCTCCCTGCTGCTGTGGTTTTTATCCAAATATTGTATCAAGTCCGTTACGTTATCTTGACCTTGGATCATGCAAGTTTATTGTTATAAAACCAAATGGGGTAGCTTGTGCTTTTGAGAAAAAGTTTTTGAACTTAATCATGTCCATATCCCCTGAACACCAAGTATAATAAATATTTTGCAGCGTATGATTATCAACTCCGTTAAACACAACCAAAATATTGCAGTTATCTCTGATTACTTTTGGAATTTGTGTATAACGCTGTGTAACATAAATCACGTCTGTATTTTTATGCCTGCCTCTGGAAAATATCCTAGCTGGATTTGATTGTTTGTCCAACATGACATCATCGTATACTACTAAATTATTAATACTTCCATCCAGATCATCTACAGATGGCGCTTCATCGATATCATTTATAAAGTCAATAACGTCACTTTCTTCATTCAGCAACTTTGCATTTTCATTAAAATCCTTAAGTACTTCATAGCATCGCTGATCATCTACAGATGGAGCTACTAAATATAATTTATCCCACTTCAGCCATCTCATTATCAAATTAAGCAATAATTGCGTCTTCCCACTTCCAGATGGACCTCTGATGATCATTCTGATAGAATTCGGTAGCGCTGGGTGATGCTTAACTGGCTCTTATTTTCGTGTCGCAGAAAAGTCAATTATATCCATATAATAAATAATATGAATTTCTATTGTGTTCGATGCCGTGCAGCCACGTCCACCACTGGATTAACAACAATAATAACAAAAAATAAAAAACGCGCACTGACAGGTAAGTGTGCTGAGTGTGGCACAAAAAAATACAAATTTATTTCTAACAAATACAAAGTCGGCGATGACGCTGCTGCTTCGTTGGGAAAATTACCAGGATTACCGTGGGCGAAATATCCCGGAGAAAAACACTTACCGGGTTATAATTATTGTGGGCCTGGGACTCGTTTAAATATTCGTCTTGACAATCAAGATCAACCGCGACCTGGAGAATATCCCGTAAACAAGATTGATCAAGCGTGTTACCTTCATGATATTGCTTATCGAAGTAAAGATTTACAACAGCGACATCTCGCTGATATCAAATTAATTCATGCCATAAATAATATAAAAGATAAATCGTTTCGAGAAAAATTAGCTGCTTTTCTGGTAAAAGCTGGTATGAAAGGTAAAATTATGTTAGGGGCTGGGTAATTAATTATATGATTATTATAATGGAGTCCATTTATTATTCCCCGAGAGGATATTGGAAGGGCAAAGCGGCGATTAGTAAACTCGCAGAAGCTGCAAAGGTTTCACGTGCTGTTGCTGCAGCGTGGTTAGCACGACAAGCAATATGGCAAATTTATCTAGCACCACCTAAAAAAATTCAGTATGCACATTTTGATGTTAGCGTTCGCAATGAAGTTCATCAAGCAGATATTTTATTTTGCCACATGATACTATTAAAACACGTGGACGTCAATCACGCACATACAAATACGCGCTAACTGTCGTTGACGTTGCAAGTAGATATAAAGAAGCAGAACCACTGTCAACAAAGACAGCAACTGAAGTTGCATCTGCGTTTGAACGAATTTATCAACGTGGTGGTCTACGATGGCCACGGTTGCTATAGGTTGATCCTGGCAAAGAATTTCTCGGTGCAGTATCATCGTTGATGAAAAAACATAATGTCAAAATCAGACGAGGACACACCGAAATTCATCGTGATCAGGCAATCGTTGAAAGATTTAATCGAACACTCGCTGAGCGGTTATTTGGATACCAGTATGCGAAGGAAATAATTTATACAGATACAAGATCTCGTGAATGGGTTGCAAGATTACCAAGTGTGATAGCTGCGTTAAATAATGAAATTACTCGTGCAACTTCTATGAAACCTTCTAATGCGATCACAAAAAAATATATACCAATACACCGACGTGAATCTTCCTCTCAACCAGTACTAGGTAATGTTACCGTAAGATATTTATATGAACCTGGTGAACTTGAAGGGGGTATAAAAAGAGCAACTGATCCTATCTGGAGTGTGACCACACATAAAATTTCTAACGTGGTAAGATCCACTGGTAGACCTGCAATCTACAGACTGGATTCAACTGCTCCTCAGCGTGGATTTGTTCGCGAACAATTACAAATAATTCCTAAAGACACACAATTACCACCGCGTTCACTTTTGTAAACTAGCACCCCGACGTCGATTACATTCAAGACATGTCAGCGTCACATTATCACGTGTATGAACAAGATCACTATTAATTCTATCCACGGTAAATTGTTTTGGATTATTACAAGAATACTTCCACAACATATTACAGTTGCAAATTACACAACGATTATTCTGTCGTTGTTTTAGCGTCATAATAAATTCAACATCGACATCAAAATCACGATTATTTTTTTTGTCACATTGCTTATAAACAAATAGTTTTTTTCTTATTACGCCAATAACACCTTCGGTGTCACTAACAGTTTCATTATTATTTTCTGTGGAGTCTATGATAACTCTGTGCAGTTGAGATATTCTCCTGACTCTAGATACTGCTAGATCAACTAAATTTGACCACTCGATTCTGTCATCGACAATCCAGATATTTGTATCAGTAATAGTTAGTCCTTGTGACGAGTGAATCGTTATAGCATATCCTAGCTTCCACGGTGAGTTATTCATACTCAACGCGCTTTTAACAACATCAATGTCAACCAGAACAATATCATTTAATACAAGATTTTGTTTTTCATTTGTTCCTGGAATATCAACTTCAATATTCTGTCGTCGAGTATCCGCTGGGCGATAACATAATGGTACAGGTAACATTGGAAATCTTTCCTTGTGACGCAGGAATAATTTCTCTTGTAATTCATCACGAACTATTTTTCTACTCGCAACTATCATATCATTTGGTCTCCACAAATTCCAAAATCATTTACAGGAGTTTCCGGAATTATTTCACGCATTATCTCACATTGTATTTTATCTGGCTGTAGTCTGATTAATCTTTTAAATTCTTTTAGAGGGTCATCACTAGCTCTATGATCATCATTTATTTCTTCGTAATAATCCACAAACGATTTTAGCCACTCATGTGGAGGTTGACCGACGAAAGGTGGTGGTTGACCATGATCGCCGCACATAATTACTGCAGTATTTTTTGTCAGGAACCAATCAAGAAATATTTTTAGTGTTTCCAACGACACAGTACAAATCTCATCCCAGATAATGATTTTCGAATATATTTCTCACCCATTCGCTCAGGTGTCCACGTATCTCCACACCATCTGAAGAAACTATGATAAGTTTGAGATTTTACTCCTCGTTGTTTTATTTCTATAGCTAGTCTGTGTGTAGTTGTTAGCACAATCATATCTAAACTCCGAAATAATTCAATCGCACGTGTTGTTTTACCAGATCCTCCCGGTCCATTGAGATAAATGGTTTTATGTCTAGCCACGGGATCGAATACACACGGTGATGTTGATGTTGGTATTTGATTGTCATTACCGTAGTATATTTCTTTGATATCAACATCTGCTGTTTCAGAATAGTCGAGTATACTTTCGTGTTTTATTTTCCATGATCCCCATTCGCCGCTACCGAGTAACTGTTTTACCAAATCTAAATATTTTTTATCCACATAAAATGAATCCGTAGCAACTCTAACAGCGTAACAAGGAAATCTATATATAATCGATAATAAAATTATAGAAACGTACGCGAGCATAGAAGATCTTAAATGAGTAAACTGCGGTGATTCACCGTCGATATAACTCACTACTGTACCTAGTTTAGTTCCGTCTGACAAATAAGCATTGCTTCTGCTTATAAATGTTCCTTTGTTCGTTGTATCAGTAATTATAAAATCTAACTCAGCATCATCCATGATCAATCTTGTACAATGCCGTTTATGATCATACGAACCACCTTGAGCAAATTTACCAATTATTTTTCTACCGAGATCCTTTGCAACTTTATTTTCATAATCGATTGTATCCCAATCTGTTAACGGCGAATGTTGTTTTTGTTGTGGTAGCCAAACTTGTTTCTGCGAATGATATGATATAATAGCTTCACTTACACTCAACGATATTAAAATTCCAGCATCAAGCATGTACCGCAACAACACCGTTGGAACCCAATGTTTTTCTGAGAAATGTCTACCAAACCACACATAAATGATAGGATGAAGATTATCGCGGAATTTAAACGATTTTACACAAGCGAATCCGGTTAAATCAAAAATCAGGCAATGGTCCATTTATCGCAACTCTTGTCATTTCGTGTGTGGGATGGCCAAATCGATCAAAGTATCCAAGAAAACTTCCAGGATAACACGCAACCATATCAACGGATATAACTTTACGATGATCGTATTTGGTATTCCATAATCCGCCATGCCCATATTCGACACAACTACGTTGAATATCTTCAAGGAATTCTGTTCTCGTCGGTGATCATGAATTTTTCTTCTGAGCAAATTGAGCCGCAACTGATGGAACTGTAAAACAATTATTTAGTAATTGTTCAAATTCAACATCATCATAATTATATTCACTCAAAAGGCGTTGTGCAAGATTCTTCATTTCTTCGTGGAGAGATGCTCTACGGTAAATATCTCCGTTAGGTTTTACAAATTGATCGAAATATGCGGATTCTGAACTCTGAAATAACCAAACAGATACAGGGTCGCTCTTACTGATATCACCGATAGCATCGAATATATAATCGTCATAAAATCTGACTGTCCTATCTCGTGGAAATATTGTTACAGCATCAGTCCATGCATGCGCGTTATGATCAATGATTGTTATTGGAGTTCCTCTTGATGGGTATTTTAACTTATATAAAATCTCTCCGGTTAGTGTTTTTACTGTTATTGGAAAATCTTTTTTTCTAGCTTAGCAACGTCACTGATAGATGCTCCTGTATCTCTAACTGTTTCTGACCACTCGTTTATTTTTGTGCGTCTTATATCTGTTAAACCGTTTCTCCGTACTGCTTTTGAGAAATGTTTCATGACACGTTCAGCTACGCAGTTTAGTCTTGAAATTTTCATCGGTTTGAGATCCCCAACGCTGGGTTTATTATTCAGCGGATATATTGCATATATAACCGCAGTAACAGGATATGCTCGTTCATAATGTGGTTTATCAATACTGGTAAGCACACCTGGCTTGGATTGTTATTTAATGTAACAGTATTATTTCCAGTATGAAGTCGTACAGGTTCGCGTTTGTCACGAATAATCCAAGTATCATCATCTGTCTGAACAATAAATTTTACTACAATAATATATCGCTGATTGCCTTGATGAATATCAAGGTAGTTAATAATATTTTTACCTCGCTCGTCACTCATTCTAGCATCAACAACAACACCTTTGTCGCTCATAATCCTGAATGTGGACCAAGTATGAGCCGCACCATCATTGCAAAATTCTTTCTTGCCTTCACGGATACGATCGGTTATATCACTATTTATCAAAGCCAGATCTTGCATGGAAAAATTAAATTTAGATTTTGGTAATTTGTCAGGATGAAATCTTGCGGTGGAAGGTTCAATCGTGGATAATCTCTCAAATTCCTCCATACTATATTTAAGACAAATATATATGTTTAATTAAACTTTAATTATATATATAATGATTCAAACAAACAACCAATGCCGATGGTTTATGATTGGATTTTCAACTCCTTGCAATAAATCATGCGTAAATGAATTCTGTGGTCAACACATGCAAAGTTTCCGAAGAAGTAGTCTAGGACCAAAACCGTGTTTACGATGCGGCGTTGGTGTCAGAGGAGAAACACGGTTATGTGTAGCGTGTGGTGGTAAAAGATACAGACAGCTGAAACGATATTATGATAAGAAGTCGTCAGGTGAGTCTCCGTTAAAAACCGCTGAAGACTATCTGGCCAGATTTCAAAATTATCATTTAGACAAATAATTATTATATATAAATGGAGCAAAAGGAATTTGTGAAACATCCCGTCATTAAAAATTATGAAGCATCTCGTGATGGTGTCATCAGACACTGTCAACGAAAAAAACCAGTCGGTACTGTTGACAATGCTGGTCATTTTAGATTTACTATTGGAAAAAAAAGATATCCCTCACATAGGTTCATATTTGAATGTTTCCATGGGGTCATCGAAGATGGACTTGTAATTGATCACATCAATTCAAACCCGAAAGATAATGATTTATCTAACCTCCGGGTTGTTACACAAAGTCAGAATAATATATTTGGAAATGCTGGGAGATGAAAATGTTTGGAAAGAGTCGGTTATATCCATAAATACAGAAACTGGTGAAGAGTGAATTTTTAATTCTATGAATGCGGCTGGGAAATATTTTGGTATTCACTCGAGATCAGTACAACATGTTGCAGAAAAAATAACCAAATCGGCATATTCAGTTAAATACGATCAAAAAATTATATTCCGGTATATATAATGAAGAGAGATAAATCCGTCATCGCTGATAGAGCAATCAAGTAGTTGTCTCCCTTTTTTTGTTATTATAGTAGGTTATTCAGATTTTACATAAGCCGTGTGTGCGGTAGTCATTATCGATTTTTTTTTGTTTAGACTGTAGCACGCGGAAAGAACTGGAATATATCGATCCATGCATCACTGCTAGATAGTTCTGGCTTGCGAATAGTTATATACTTAAATTTAACTGTATATTTATAACAGCTCCGATGGCCGTGTGGTTAAGGTGTTTGTGTGAGATCCACTAGTGTAGACTCTCTGCGTGTTCGACTCTCCAAAAATGCTAAAGATATATTATCTTGCATTCGGCGACAGATGCTATTATAGTGGGGGAACCCGGAGAATTTCCTCGAAATCCACAACAGACAAAATACACTCTCCTATCATACCACCCTTGTGGTGGGTGAACTTTTGCACTCCCAGGGGTTTGTGTATGGGGGGAGAGTGTACAAAATCTGTTGGACGTAGACAAGATTCCCCCGTCATCACCATTTGTATATATTCATGTTCATACAATCATCTATATGTTTGTGCCGTCCAAAAAATATCATCAAAATCATAATCATTTGTATATATTCATACAATCATTAAAAAAAAAATCAAAAAATCATCTCAAAAACAGTCCTCGCTGAGGACTATTACTTTTATTTTTATTCAGAATATATTTTTATTTTTATTCAGAATATATTTTTATATTTATCTGATTCAGAAATACTTTTATTATAATAAAATTTTATTTTTTATGAAATTTGGTCAGATTTTCTATATTTGATGGGCATAATACCCGTCAGTTTGCGAATTCTGTACAGATTTCATAAATTTGATGGGTATAATACCCGTCTGCGTTGGTATTTTGTACAGATTTCATGAATTTGAGGGGTATAATACCCGTCAGTTTGGCGAAAGTGTACAGATTCTGTAAAATATTTTATTTTTTATAAATATTTATTATGATTCAGATTTTTTATGAATTTTGTACAGAATTCATAAATTCTGTACAGATTTTATGGATTTGAGGGGTATAATGCCCGTCAGTTTGCGAATTCTGTACAGATTTTATGAATTTGATGGGCATAATACCCGTCAGTTTGCGAAAAGTGCACAGATTTCATGAATTTGATGGGCATAATACCCGTCAGTTTGCGAATTCTGTACAGATTCTGTAAAATATTTTATTTTTTTTATAAGTATTTATTCTGATTCAGAATTTTTATAAATATTTATTATGATTCAGATTTTTTTAATGAATTCTGTACAGATTTCATGAATTTGAGGGGTACAATACCCGTCAGTTTGCGAATTCTGC
Organism: Megalonaias nervosa; assembly: GCA_016617855.1. Taxonomy (NCBI): domain Eukaryota; kingdom Metazoa; phylum Mollusca; class Bivalvia; order Unionida; family Unionidae; genus Megalonaias; species Megalonaias nervosa. The sequence goes on from JAECUM010017656.1 coordinate 9,453, forward strand.
ACAGATTTTATGAATTTGAGGGGTATAATGCCCGTCAGTTTGCGAATTCTGTAGAGATTTTATGAATTTGACGGGTATTATGCCCATCAAAATTGTGACTTTGGTCAGATTTTCTCAAATATTTTATTTTTATTCAGAAATATTTACTCAGAAATATATTTTTATTTAAACAAATAATTTATAATATATAAAATAATGAATCACGAAAACATCACATCAATTATTTCTGCTATTAAGAAATTACAACACAGCGGCGTGAAAATATCTGACCAACTTGATCCTGAAAAAATAATGAGTGATTTTGAATCATTACAATTTCGTAGGTCAGAAAATATGTATACGCTACCCGCCGATTATAGATTCATAAAGATAATTAAGCAGGCGATGTTACGATCGCTGGCGGCAATCACTGATATGCACTTAAAATTATTTGTTCCTCTTTCACGGGCCATCGAGCGGGTTAGGTTAGAATTATCTCACGAATACGAAACGAAAAGACTCATACACGCTCGTATAAAACAACTGAAAGATATCATGGCGATGACTGAGTTGATAAACGAAGACGCGGAAGAATTACTGGCTAAAGATAAAGACGCTGAATGTGACTGTAGTGACTGCGTCACCAATGACGAAGTCATCAGTGACAACGACGACGAAGCTAGAATACCTACTTGTAAAGATGTCTCAGCTGATTTTAAACCGTAAAAAAAATAATTGTTGTATCACGGCCCAACCAAAAAAAGTATTTTATCCTTGACGTTATCTTTATTTTTTTTGGTTGGTGTTTTCTACGATGACGTGGATGACGAAGTCATTACGAACGCACATACAAGTTTACATTCAGCGACTCCGACCTAAGATCGAGCAGGTGGCCAGACTGGTCAGTAAGTTTGAAATTTATCCGTGATAAGAGACGATTGTGACATTTCAGATAAACAACGTTGATCGGTTCTGATACAATCAAATAACCTGGAGGGACTTGAGGGGTAAATGAGTAGAGAATGTATCCTTGTTCCGAAATACCATTGCGGTGGTTGGATTTATCAGTGTCAACTTGATAACTGCCGTCGACGACGTCACATACTAGATTGACAGCGATCGTTGATGTGATATTGACGATACCCGGTGAGACATGATGGCCGCCCCCGTACGGATCATTATTGTGTCGAAGAATACCTGCTGGTGGGTTTACTTTTTCATGCGACTCAAGGATCGTGGGAAATGTATCTGCGATGTTAGGTTCGATTTTTGGGATAATATTATAATCAATATCTTTGGAAACTCTTAAATGAGCTGCTACATCAAAACGTTTAGTCAATTTATCAATATCATAATTTTGAATAAATACTTTTTCAGCAAATTTAGCGTTTTCATCTATCACACGTATCATATATGTATAGTCAGATATTACTGCGTTTAGATGCTTAATTGAATCAATGATATTTTTTTTTACATCATCGCTGTAATTCTGATTGGTTCAAAGAACGTTTCAGCGGCAGCATTATAACCAGGTATTATTTGGCCAGTATCTTGTGAAGCAATGGTAATAAAATTATTTATTTTTCATCGGCGATAAAATATTCATCAAAGTACCATGGAAAATATTTTCTGTAGCAGGGTGTCTTTGTAAACTGTTGTTCGGTCGTCAAAAATTCTTCTATGTGTAGTTGTGGCGGACCTTCATATGGAGGTGCAATATCTGGCCATCCTAACACTGATCTGATCGAAGACTGATAAATGTCAGCGGCGTAGTCCGGTGATAATATTTCAATCGCCGACGACAGTGTTGGTTCGTGGACGGTAATGGCAATCTTTGATTCTTTTCCTGTGATGGATTTAATTCTGCGTTGGAATTCTTCATTAATCTGTTCTATTTGATAACTGCCCGTTGGAATACTAACTACTTGCCAATCAGGAGTTCCATCGGGTTTGTTTTTATTTGCAAATACTAATGAATTATTCGTGTTTTAATGTTACTTTTGTTCCACATCGTGATGCTAACGGTGATTGTAATCGTTTAATCTGACCCGGGGTCAGACTGACACTAACATGATGATATGACATTTATAAAAAATGTACTGATTTAAATCAGCGTTTTGCATGTTTTCGACGGGAGCATCAACGACTCTCATGCGGCCACCAACACCTTCAAGTATCATTGTTTTATCGGATAATATAATGGCGATTGCTCTGTAATTATCAATAGCTCCTCGCGTCACACGAGCTCGAAAATGTATGTCAACGTCAGATTGTCTAAATAAATCTAAATGTTCCAGCGAAAAATAATAAATCGGATACAGCGTTGTAAAATCTAACTTTGATATTTGTAAACCAGTATCAATATTTTGATCACGTCCCATAAACGACATCAGTCGATGGTATGCACTTGCTACATGATTTTGATCAAAATTGAATAAAATATCCTCAGATGGTTCTTGATGCCCATTTATTCTCAGCGACACTTCAGAAACACCGAGTTTGTCAAATATCATAATGCTACGTATCTGACTATTTACTCGTGCATTATTTTGAAACACAACAAATATGTGTCGCGGTGCAGAAATGCCTTGCTGAGAAGCTATTTGCCATGTAAATAGACCATTAATGTTACTCTGAATAGCATCTGTAGACGTAGTCAACCATGACAGCGTCGATTTGCCGCCGCTACTCATAAAAGAAAGTAAACGATCTTCTTTAGATATTGTTGGAGTCATTACTGGCATCCACAATGAAAGTTTTGTTAGTACTACTTTACCATGAAGTGCCGCAGTTTCAGCTGGATCAGCTCCTTCAGCGTGCCATATTGCTTCATCATCCGTGGCTTTTCTTACAAGTACAACTGTATGCTTAGCTCCAAAAATAACTTTTCTAACATTTCTGCAGAATCCGAAAATATGTGATAGCGGAATCGTACATGAAAGCATTCTGTCTTTTAACATTGCTTTACGTGATGCAAATCCTAAGTTGAAATTTGAGTTCATTGATAATACTGCGGGAGTTTCTGCGTTTCCCGCGGCATTTCTTACGTTGCCGATGGTTACATTTTTGTGAATTGGACTATCAGTAGTATCCTTGTAAAACATCATTGATGGGCCATATGATCTTGAATAATCGTCGCTATATCGCGCAAGACCAAGTATAGTCGTAGCGACATCAACATCTTTCTGAATAGATTCAATATTTTTTTCCGTCAATCATGTACGTGGCACTGTCAAACAGCGCCATGATACCGTTGTTGACAAAACCAAAACCAACATCGTTATCGTATTCAGTATCATTCACTTTAAAAATGTTACCTTCAACCTCGATAAATGCTTAAGCGGGCAAGAAATATCTACTCGTATCTTGAACTTGTAATTCTATTCGTCCACGCTGATTTGGCATTCGAGCATCGTAAGAATAATATTGATAATCACGCACAGAACTGGCGCGTCCATGTCAAATGCGGGATCAGATACACTTTTGAGAATTTCTATGTTGTTAATCATCGTCTAATACGAAGACCACTTCCTGCTATCAAACTTGCTGCTACATTTTTTCCCTCTCTTCGGCTAACTCCGCTAGTTTTTGATTTGCAGCTTGATTTATTACTTTACTAACACTTGCAGGCATCGCTTCAGTGCTGGGTAATTTTACCGGTGGCTGAGATTTTCGTCGTATTAATCGTGCTAGTCTATCCTTGATGGCAGAAAATACTTTACCGGCGACGTCACTAACAGTACTAATACCATTTTCACGAATAACGTCAATAGCTTTCATGCCTAATTGATTTTCAATCGGTATTGCTTTTGGGGCAATTCTCGAAAATATACCCTTAACAACATCACCAAATCCATCTCCGTAGTATGTCTCATATGCAGGTAATCTTGATTTACCACTCTGACCATAATTGGTCTACGTTGATTAGCGTGTATGATCATCTATTATAATAATAATATCTAACTGTTTAATCGCTATAATAATCATCGGTAATTTCATTAATGACAGACTAATATACGTTAATATCCATAATGCCGCCGGTAAATAATCGTTGACAAATGGATGTGATTTCGTTAATAATTTCTGGAGAATTATTACCAGCTCGTTTTCCACCAACAAGAACTTCTAATCTGTCTACGTCAGCTACAACACTGTCGGGGCAAGTGATTCCACTGTGAGGCAGCCTGCTACCCGTTTTCTTACCAAACAGTGAAAAATAAGATGATACACTACCAAGTAAGCCACGGGGTTGTTCTGGTTCACGAGGCTGAGTTGGTTCGCGAGGTGGAGTTAATTTTTTAGGTTTTTGTTCCTCATGTTTTATTCGTTTCATTACATTTTCTTTAAACTCATCACAATCGCCAAAGTCACTTATGACTTCAATACCTTTAGAAACTAAATATACAGCAGTGATCCAATTATCAAGATCAAATCCTTCAACGTATTCAGGTTCTAAATATTTATCTCGGATTTCATATCGTGCTGCAATAAGTTCTGTATATCTTGGATCTTGGATAGTTTCAATAATCTCGGGTTTAAAATAATCAAGTACTGATCTTGTTGGTTTTTTTTGTTGTTGCTTTTCTTGTTGTTGTTTTTCTTGTTGTTGTTGCATTTTCTGAAAAGCCAACGTCATATTTTTATAGCTGTAGCGTAAGCAGCATATCTTTTATCGGTAATTCGAGCTTGATCGACATTAAAACGTAAACGAAAAATCCATTTGTTCCATTGCTCGTGTGAGATAGCATCATCGGCGTACTCGGGTTTCAAATATCTTTTTCGGTTATCATAGGTTAAAAAAGCGGTTTCAGCTAATTTAGGTATATCATACTTTGCGATGCCGACAATGAAATCCTCATCGAATTTATCATGCAATTTAACCCTGGCGCTGGCTTGTGCTTCTGGTTCTTGTTGAGCATCACCTTCTGCTTGATCTGTCTCTAGTGACTCCATCACCGTTGGCTGAGCCGCAGCTATTTCAGCGGGAAGTTCTCGTAGAATTTTTTTCGTCTTTTTAGTTCTCTCCGCTATCTTTTTAGTTTCTTTTGCCGTTTCTTTTAACACAGGAACAATGCCTTTAGTGGTTTCAGTGATAGGTTTAAATAATTCCTCTGCGGATTCTGTAAACTCTTCTTGTGTTTGTTGACGCTGCTGTAATTGTTGTTTGACGTGATCACGGACAGGTAGATATTTCTTAATTGCTTCTAGTCTCTCTCGAGCTAATCGCGCTGAGTGAGCTTCGCCAATCATTATTATAATGCAATGGTTTAATTACAGCAGCAGGGAGGGTGCGACCAATACGCGGATCACTGTGTGTAAGGGTGTGAGGTATCTATATAATTGGGACCATAATTGGTTATGATTGATACCAAATTTGTCTTAATGGGTTATGATTCGACAAAGTGGTCTGTTCATCCTCCCTGCTGCTTATTATCTCATTTTCTTTTACACATGTCTTGTACACTCGAATATATTTAAAATCCGAACACACAAGAACACGAGAGATGATTGTCATTTTCACACATCCACGCACTGGCGATATGATAGCAAGCTCTTTGGGCCATATGATTATTTGCTACCTGGAAGTTTTTGTCGACGTAGAAGTTGAACACACACTGGCAATGTGACAGTGATCTTTATGGGTCAGATGAATATTTGTTACCTTTAAAATTGTTGTCGAAATAGGAAGTTAAACACACACTGGCCATATGGCAGCAACTTAAAATGGCCATATAAACATTTGTTAGCTGGAAGTTGTTGTCGGAGTAGAAAGTTGAACACATACTGACCATATGCCAGCAACTTATATGGGTCATGATAGTATTTGTTACCTTTAAAATTGTTGTCGAAGTAGGAAGTTAAACACACTGGCGATATGGTAGCAACATATGTAGGTCATAATAATATTTGTTTCCTGAAATTGTTGTCGGACTAGGAACTTGAAGCTATACTAGAGATAAAAAGTTTGATTACATTTGGTACCAATACTTTCTTGTCGGCAACTGAGTATCTCGTTGCAGTTTAACGAATATTGACTGCATTTGCGGTGTCGAAGCAATTATCATACCTTCTTGTATGCCATAAAATCAAACCTACATTCTTTGCTGAACCTTATTTTCTACGCAGAAGTTATAATGTACTGATTTTTGATACACAGTGGTGTGGACAATGGTCTTGTGAGACGTAATAAACAATGAAACGATTAATGCTTGAATTACACTTAGTGTTGAGATGTACAAAACACTGAAACGATTAATGCTTCATATACACTGAGTGTGGAAATGTAAGAAACAATGAAACGATTAATGCTTCAGCTACATTCAGTATGATCAACAACAGTCCGAGAACAAAAGATTGTTTTTGTTGGAAAAAGTTCCGGTGTAGTTTTTAATTTTTCTTATATAAAAAGGCTTTGAAAACAATTTCATCTGATCACATGCATTTAGTAAAATGTGTCAACAATGAAAGTAAAATACATTTATTTGAAACTGAACCAAAGTTGGAGATTATTGGAAGTCCTGGTCTTCTTTTAATGTGAACACTTATATTTTAACAGTTCACACATAACTATTTATTATTAATTAGGTTTTTATTTTTATCTCCATCATAAATTTTTAAAGCGAACGTTTACTGAAAATATGTCTTTGTAGCCCAAACTTCTGTATCCTTTGAAAGGGGAAGATTTATTTTTCAAAAATTCTTCTTTCATCTCGCTATCTCGTTTCACAGCAAGAAGTGCCTAAATGATAGGCATAAAATCTGTGTTTCATCTTTTGGAACGATTTTTGACGATTTGATGGCTTGTAATATGTTGTAGTGTTTTTTTTTCTTTTATGAAAAAAGTTAGAATGAGCAGTTATACTTTCCAGTTTGACACAGTATAAAGCATAGATCCACATTTTCTGTGTCATCGTTTATTCAAAATTCAAAAAGACAGTGAAAACAGTAACCCATTTTTCTCTGCTTGATCGCAGTTGTGATCATATACTGGAAACAAACCGGTTAATTTCAACGACTTTTGCAATCATTATAAATTTTCATTTGTGATTGGTCTGTAAAGTTTAGCAAGATTTCAGGGATAACACACAAACCGAGCCTAAATATGCGTTCGGTAGTTTTTGACAATCCATCAATTAATTAAAATTGACCTTTGACTTCCGGAATTCTTTAGGAGTGCATTTTACTGAAGAAACGGGTGTTTATCTTAAACATAATGTGCTATAATAAGTTCGAAATATTTGGTATTGATTTGTCATTTTATTATGCTGATGTTATGTGAGGAGAATATATTTTTATAACATGATATTGTGATGCTAATAAAATTCAGTATTTATCGAAATATTAAAGCACACTTATTATTACACGCCTCGATAGTAGGTGTTTCACAAAAAAAAAAACAAAAAAAAAAAAAACCATGCATTGCAAACCCTTTAGTAAATCCTAATGAAAACTTTTAACACTTGTAACCAAAGTATTCTGCACGTGTTTAAACAAAATATGTCATTAGAACTTCAGCTTGATTGGTAACGTAATATAGTTATATTGGTATGTTTTTGTTTAATTTGATTATAAAATGCGTTGCGTGGAATGTGTGAAATGAGACAGGCCTGTACATTGGAGTGCGTTGATGTTAAAGCCCATATGCAGAAAAAAAGCTGTACAGGGCCCATAAAGATAAATGCTACATATGTTTGAATAGAGAAAGAGTCTTCGAAATATGTTTCGGCTGTCTTAGGTATCCAGTGTGTGTGTGTGTGTGTGTGTGTGTGTGTGTGTGTGTGTGTGATTTGGATTTTTTAACGTAGCTTTAAGAATTTTCCAGTCATATCGCTACGATGTCTGCAGTGTGACAGTTTATAGTGATGTCTAGCAACCGGGGCATCATGCCGCAGACATTTAGCATGATGTCCCAACCAGTCACATTATCCTGACACCAGGCCGACCAATCCTAACACTAACATCTTAAAGCTGAGCGCCTAGCGCGGCAGCTGCTAGTACCATTTTTATAAGTCTTTGGTATGACTCGGCCCGGTTTTCGAACCTGTGACCTCCCGCATCCGAGGCGTACGCTCTATCCACTAGGCCACCGGAGCGGTTAGATATCCAGTAACACATAATATATATTAATATATATTGGCTTCGAATGTGCCGCGATTCAATGGGAGCCCGACTGTCATACATAGCGGTATATAGAAAGCAGTTAGAATGGCTAGTGTGCATACATACTGTTTCAAAGGAAGCAATTAGAATAGCTACTATATAAACAGTGTTTCACAGGAAGCAATTAGAATAGCTACTATGCATACAAAGTGATTCACAGGACACAATTAGAATAGCTACTATACACGCATACTGTTTGAAAGGAAGCAATTAGAATAGCTGCTGTGTACGCATAGTGTTTCAAAGGAAGCAATTAGAATAGCTACTATGCATACATAGTGATTCACAGGAAACAATTAGAATAGCTACTATACACTCATACTGGTTCAAAGGAAGCAATTAGAATAGCTATTATGCACGCATAGTGTTTCAAGGGAAGAAATTATAATAGCTACTATGCAGACATATTGTTTCAAAGGAAGTAATTAGATCAGCTACTATGCACACAGTGTTTCAAAGGAAGCAATTATAATAGCTACTATGCATAAATGCACGTTCTGCTTGATAGAGTCTAAGAATTAAACACAATATCATGGAGAACTTCTAATGGTAGAGCCACATCATTGAGAAAGATGTACTTCACATCATCTTTAAATAACGTTTGTTCCTACCTGCATATCATTCAGCAATATTTCTTTGACTTTGTTTTTGACAACATTTAAAACATACACAAAAAAGCTTGCGGATTTATTAAATTTGATTACTTTCTTTCCCTATCGAAATTCTGAAAAGACTTCTAACCAATTTGCGAGCCATTGTTTAATTTAAATATAAATATGAGTAGTACTGTTTTATTATTATTTACAATCACATTGAAACATGTTTTAGATAACAGTTCATGTTGACTAGTGGTATTTTTAAATAAATGTCTTTATTTAGTTTAATAAAGATTTTATTAAGCAATTGTGAACTTATGCGCGTGACATGAATGCTGATGGACTATTTCAACTTGGAACAAGCAATAGTATACTAAGAGGCTGATCCTCAACCAAAAGCGGATTCTGGACCAGACCCCCACCCTGAAGATTTGTTGGAGAAAGAATGAACCTTTTTGATAGAAATTTCATATTGAACAATGAAATATTATATAATATGTATCATTATAATCCAATCAGACATGTGGGAATTGATCTAACAAACAGATTTTGTAAGAGATTTGATTCAATAAAATCAGCCTCATGCTATACTGGCATAAAACCTAAAATAATAAGCGACTGTATTAAAAAAGTTGGTTATTATATATCACCAAAATATGGGTCAGTATGGTTATTCGCAACTGAAAATGACGAACGAATAAGAGGTTGGTCAGATGATTTAATGACATTTATTGACAATATGGTTGATATTTTATTTAATGATGATATAAGTCAAAAATAAACATCTACTGTTGTAACCATATTTTATGATAATCTTTTTCATACCTGCTGACTCTCATTGGTAGGATATCTGTTAACATACTGTCAATAATACGAAACTCGCGTATTAACTCGTCCATGTCATATTTTACACCTCGCAAGTAAGATCGTATTTGATCAAGTAATTTTTTGTAAGTGGTACTTGCTGTTTTACAAGAATTTATTTTTGTTTCAAGTTTAGGTTCAATTTTTATCACAAATGTTGAAAGAGAGACACCGACACCAGATATTATTAACAAAAACGGATTTAATAATGCTCCACTTGAGATTATACCAGAGCTAGTTATTAACAATGGCAAATATGATATTACTCGAAGTATTCTACGGTAGTATTTATAACATTCTTTTACACAACAGAGGTTTTTGTGATAAAATTTATAATATTGTGCTAGTGCGTCAACATCTTGTTTTGGAATTTCTTGTGAAATATGGTTGAAATCGATTATATGTTTTTTCATTATACAATATTTTATACAAAGACAAAAGTTCTAGTACCAGCAACTGAATCAAGAAACTCGCGGAACTTATTATTATTCGGATCAGCTATAAAAATTCTGTATTTGTTATAAACATCTGACGAAGTATCCTTATATTGTTCATCTGTTAGTACCTCATTTTTCTTTAACCAGGCGTATGAGTCAAAAGTATTTCCTACTTCATCTTTATACAAATCTGTTTCATTCACCAAATTGCTGTAATCGCTTTCTGTTTTATCAATATACTCTAATACCATGCTTACTTGATCTAACGTGTAATTTTTGAGAACAAGATGTTGTCTGATAATTGCATATGCGACCACGAAATTTACTAGCATTAATTTTTTAAGTAATTTTGATTCGTCTGTTAGCAGACCAATAGCAGAAGCTATTTTTAAAAATAATATTTCATATTGTTTTGTGAACATTTTTTCAACTTCATTGTAATAATTTCGTAATGACAATTGCCTCGAGCGGTAGATTGATGAAAATGGAAGATCATCCGCTTCATCTATATCAAAATAAGAATCAAGCTTTGCTGCTAAATCTGTTTGGCTGACTTTATCAAAAAACTTTTCTCGCTCAATAGCATTAAGATCACTAATTTCATCGTCAAAATTTTTGATTATCTTTATAGATCTGTCAACAATAATCGGATCAAATTCTGGGTTTTATTTTACGTATCATTGGCAAAATTGCGTTTGCGTAAGCTTTAATAATTAATTCAGTGTCTGATGCCATAGTAACGATTTTAATTAGAGTTTCTTTGTCGTGGTTAGTACATACCGAGATACTTAAAAATTTCTCGTTTTGAAAAACTATTGTATAACTTCTTGTTTCTTTTTATTCTTATTATTTTAAATTCCATAAATCTGCTTAGGCTATCATGACTATCTTCTACAGACTTTTTTATATCATCTCTTTTACCGTAAGTTCGTGCTTTTATTAAGTCCGATTTTATTATCAAATCCAAATTTCCCGGATCAAGCTCGAGCAATATTTTTTTAAACAGGATTTCAACTTGTTTTTGTTCTTCCAAACAATCATCAGGATGACAGTATCTACTTATTACGTCAAAATTTTCTATTGCTTCTTTTAGTTGTGGTCCTCGCATATACATAACACGAACAAATTTTTTTCTTCCTCTAACAATAGAGAGTTTATCATTGAAATTGAAAAAAAATTTTCTGGTATTTATCGCACTTGCCGCTAGTGATTCACCCAAAAAGTGTTTTCTACGGTTAAGAATATGATCATAAAATTCCATCGCAACAGTTATAATTGGCGGTTCTGTCAATATTTTATAGCATTAGATTAAATTTGATCATCAAGTGTATATATCTGAAATGCGGTCAGTCCTGGAAATGGATGTTCAGCAGCAAAAACATTAACTCGAAAATAAAAGTACTTGTTAACAATATTTTCTACTGGAATTGTAAAATATTGTGCTGTTGAAATATACATATTTACTGCACTATATAATGTTGTCCAGTCGATATCATTTTTTGATCCTTCCAATTGCCAATTATAAATTCTCCCAACACTAGAGTTTAATCTGCCGCGCAAATGAAATTGCCAAATAGCAACTGCAGTAGGACATTTAATTGTAATCCAAAAATGTTCAACTTCTCCGTTGGTCGTCCACTCATGTCCATCAGAGAAAGCGTAATAAGGATAATTTTCAGGATAATATACTGATGCGCTTACCTCAAACCCGGCTCGGCTGTCAGTTGCTTTATAAAGTGTTGGAATATACCCAACATTATTTCTAGTTCGTTTTATACCACTAGACAGACTGTCAACGTACGCTTTATTTGTCAGATCGTTAGGGTTTACTGGAACGTAAGTCGTCATTATTTTTTTGTCTCTCATGTTTATATTACCTGACATTGGTCCACCGGATTTCTTAAAATATGGGGTAAGTTCTTCCTTTAACTGAGCATAACTAATAGCATCAGCATCGGATTGTGGTGAGGTTGTTGGTTGTCCAGTTATTTTTGAATTAACGCTCATTGCAAGGTTACCTGTCATTGTGTCGCCGGTTTTGTTAAATTTATTATCGTCAACAGATTTTAGTTATGCATAACTTACAGCTTGTGTTTGATTTAAGTTTTCTGGCGGATATACAATTTCTAACCCAATAATTTTTTTTACTCGACATGTTAATATTACCTATAACCGTTCCACCGATTTTATCAAGTTTGTTATCATCCACATACCTCAACTACCAATAACTTACCGCTTGTGTATAATTTAAGTTTGCTGGTGGATATCCAGTCTCTAAATTTATTAATTTTTTCCCTGACATATCTAAATTGCAGCTTAAAGTTCCGCCTGTCAGTGACAACTTATTATCGTCAACAGATTTTAGTTGTGTATAACTCACCGCTTCAGTTTGATTTAAGTTTGCCGGTGGATATCCAGTCTCTAAATTTATAATTTTTTTTCCCTGACATGTCTAAGTTGCCGCTTAAAATTCCGCCAGATTTATCTAGTTTATTGCCGTCGACGGATTTTAGTTGTTTATAACTAACAGCTTGTGTATCAACAACATTTATTGGCGGATAATCTGTTTCTAAATCTATTACTCTCTGATTTGACATGGACAGGTTTCCTGTCATTGTGTCTCCAGATTTTTTAGGTAACCAGATAAATCAATATTGCTGTTTGTTATTTTTGCCGACGAATCTCCTAATGTTGTTCCAAATTTTGTATAATGGTTCATTATTTATTTAATATAACATAAAATATATAACAAACAATGGCAAAATTAACGACAACGTCGTCACCGATATTAAATTTTGATACAGAGCGGTTGGTGAAACATAAACATAACAATGAACTTCCAGATTGTCATTATCTTATTGTTGGGCGAACTGGGTCGGGAAAAACAAATTTGCTTATGAATTTACTGCTGAGCGATAATTTTAACTACGATCGAGTTTATATTTATACAATTAATCCACAGCAAGATAAGTACGAGTTACTAAGCGAATATAATGACAAAGTTCGTGATGATCTTGATGCTGGTGAAGATTTTTTTATTATCAGACAACCAGAAGATCTTATTCCAGTTAATCAACTTGATTCGTCCGAGCATAAGATAGTAGTTTTTGACGATATTCCGCTAAATAATGTAGAGATGAATAAAATAAGATCATATTTTTCACTATCACGTAATAAGAAATGTAATTCTGTTTATTTAGCCCAAGGTTTTTATAATGTTGACATATTTATTCGGCGAAATACTGGTTGTTTTATATTATTTCCGGGACTGGACAATGTTGACGTTAGAAATATTGCAAACGAGCAACGTGGGGATGTGACAAAAGATAAATTTATCGAACTTTATCATAAAGCGACAGCGGATAAATATAACTTTTCCTTATTTGATAAACTAACACATAATCCAGCTAAAATGTTTCGATGTTGTATTGAGAATTATTTATAATTTTCCCAAATTTATATATAATAATTATGGAAAGACAAGCAAAATACAGAAAACATATAGAAAATCTGAAAAAACGTGTTAAATCTAAAGAAGAACTTAGAAAGATGATTCAACAAGCACGAAGTGGCCAAGTGTCTGCAGAAGAAAAAACAGCCGCGATTTTCAAACCGGTTACTGAAGCGCTACTTGGAAAACAACCTGAAGTGCAAACAATGTCTCCAGAAGAACTTAAGAAACTTCAAGAAAAAGGTTTTGTTGGAATTGTTAAAGAAATACAAGAAGCATCTACCGCAAAAATTATTGATAGATCTGCCGAGGAAAAAAAAAGATTAGCTGAAGAACTTTCAGCACATATTGCTGATCCCGCTGTTAGACAAGCTGAAATAGATAATCTGATCAATAATCCAATTGAACTTGAACGAAAATTAGCAAGTTTAACAGTTGGGCCGATTAGAAGAAAGTTAGAAGATATAGAAAAAAAAGAAATTGAAGATGAAGCTCTTAGAAAAAAATTTGAACTTGATACAAGAAATATGTATGATAAAATAAAAGATTCCGAATATGATGATTTTAATAAAGAGTATGGATACATAAATGTTAGATTATATGATATTAACAAAGATAAATTTGATGCTGATAAAAAACTAAAGAAACTAAGAGAAATAAAAAATGAAGGTAAAGATAATATTAATAATATAACAGTAAAAAATAAAAACTACAAGCAGAATATTAGATTATATCGACACGCAATTATTGCTAAATCTTATGAGCAAGTTATTACTAATATAAAAAATGACATTAAACATAGTAGAAACCTTAGTAGTAGTATAACTACTGAAGCAAAATTTTATGATGAGGAAAGAATAGATTATAAAAAACAATTGTTAGCTGAGGGCAAGGAATAATGCAAGAAGAAGCTTTAAAAAGATCACTTGAACAACCACTAGTTACATCGCCAGGGGAAACTGAAAGTAAAATAACCGGAACAGGTGTAAAAATATTTGCATCAACTGCTGAAATGATAGGCAGATTAATGCTGTTGATATCATCAAAGGAAGCTGGAAATGTTGGCGCTGAAATTGACAATGAAATTATTGATATACTTGATCATATAAGATCGGAACATTTATTAACATTGACGAATACGAAATTTTACACCTTGATTTGATATAAATCAAGGCGATTTAATTTTGTAAAATGTTATATATATAACAATGTCAACAACATTATTACTAGATTTTAGTACAGCTAACGCATTAGCTAACGCGAAAGATAGCGCAAATTTTTCAGTAAATTATATACCGCTAATACAACTTGATACTGAAAAACAGTATGAAATTGGACTAATTTCATGTACGTGTTGGCATTCCATGGCTAATGTGAAAACTGGTGTCAATAATGAACTTGCGTTTTATACTCCCTCCAACGGATACCGTGGTTGGGTTGTAATTGATATTCAGCAAGGAGCCTACAACATAACCGATTTAAATAAAACAATACGTGAATTTATAATATATATAGATTCAGGAGACGATGACAATTTTGAACTAACACCAAATTATAATACTTTCCGCGCCAGAATAACATTAAAAAATGGTTTTAAAGTAGATGTTTCAAAACCAAATAGCATAGCGTCGCTGATTGGATTTACTCGTAAAAGTTATAGCTTTGAACCAGGACGAACTGAAACATATAACGGTGAATTTCCG
>JAECUM010017657.1:0-19585 GCA_016617855.1 Megalonaias nervosa
CTTCATTATGTTAGAAAACAAATATATGGGATACATTTTTATAAACCATGCATCAAGACTTTAAATTTTAACATTGTTCGATAAACGTGATTAATATAATCTGCTGGAAACGTCTTCGACGTAAGCTTTTCTTTACAAGAGGCTTCAAAGAGACTCATTTAATGCAGCTTTGCTTTTTGTCCTACATGCGCTTCTCTTTTCTATACAACAGTGGATGCGATAGTTTTAATTTTCTGACACATCTTTATGCAATCCGGTCTAAACATTATTGTAGAAATAACTGTACTGGATTCCACACTAATCCACATTTCGATGGTTGACTGGCTCTATGCAGACTGGCAGGGGATCGAAAATGAATTTTGGTTTCAACAATTTTTCAGTCTTAACGCTACGATGTCTGCAGTGTGGCAGTTTATAGTGATGTCTCGGACTCGAGCATCATGCCGCAGACATGTGGCATCATGTCCCACCCACTCACATTATCTTGTCACCAGGTCAACCAGTCCTAACTCTAACCTCATAATGCTGAGCGCCAAGCGAGGCAGCTGTTACTGTCATTTATTTTATAAGTCTTTGGTCCAACCCATGACCTCCCACATCCGAGGCGATCGCTCTAGCCACTTCGACCACCAGAGCGGTCCTAGAACTTTTCTACGACTGACTTTGTGGAAGTGTGGAAAGTTTTAATTACGATACACATGGCTGCGTTGAAGACAAAGACTTTGTGCTGGGATACACATAAAGGGGCTTCCACTTAACCGATGGAATCCTCTGTCCCAGAGAATGCACTTGATTTGGATTTGGCTTTCTCAGATGTTTTTCCATCGCAGTAAGTTTTGATGGCACCTCCGACAACTGTACCATAACAAGACGATTTTGAATAGAAACAGACAGAAGAGCTAGAGACATTTTATGGACGGCAAAGAGAAACATAACATATTTTGTTCAAGAAGAGGAAAAGAGGAAAACCATGAACATGAGGGGTGCACAGAGTGAAGCTAGCGAAAACAGAACTACAGAAACCATGAACCTGTTACATGAAATTCTTGATAAACTGAAGCAACTGAAAGGGATATGTAAAATTTCATTGATCAAGTGTTAGGGACGGAGACTGACAGCTCCTAAGAAACCAAACAGTCCAAAATGGTAACTTCCAATACAGACGAGGAAGCTGATGATGGAAAGTCGATGATTTTCGTGAAAGCTTTTCCCAGATCAACGGGCACTTTAGCGCCAACTGATATCTTTCTGATATGATGTTTCTCAATCATTTCTAATTCAAATTATACACCCTCCCCTAATAATAATAATAATAATAATAATATCCACAATGCCGTTTCAAACATTTCATAAAGTTAATGTCTGCTTCTTATTGTCTGGGTTCTTTTTCTGCCTCTTTCTCCTCTTTTTAATCTTCTAGCATTTTTCTTTGACGATTCTCACACTCTTAGTACCAATATTCTTGACATACATAATTGGTATTTTCACCTTTATCTCCGTAGTGCTATTAAAAAAATAAGCTTTCTTGCACCTGTGTATTCTCAAATTATTAGCTGTAAATCGCTAATTATAAGTGTGATGCTTTGACTATGTCGGAATTAATGACATTGCTTTGTATTGATTACATTACTTGTGCCAAACTGAAGCCAAGGGTTTTACAACATGTCAGTAAGGGCGGAGAAAGACGACTCCATCTATGGTTATGATAAGCAAGGACACAGCTCTTGCACGAATTGCATGGATGTATATGCAAATTAAGTGGTGGAAACCATTTAGAAATGCATTTAAAATTTCGATGCGTCGTTGAATGCTAAGAACAATTTGTTTGGAGAACGAACCAATGAGACGCGCTTGTTGTACGACGCAGACGAATTACACGAAGTACAAATCAGAATTATAAATTTGGTCCATAGAAAGCATATATTGAAGTAAAAAATATTCGCGAATACGAAGAGCTGATCAAATCTAAAGTTCTTCCAAAGACTGTCTTGTAGCGGTCCGTTTCGCCTAATCATTGCAACGGAAAATTAATGTTTCCATTATGTGGTGTGTATGTAATAATATGAACTTTGTTGGCACGAAGACCAACAGCAAACATTGACAGGAATGTGCCTGAGTGTTGCAAGTACATGAAATGTAGCATCTTCCTACCACAAAACAATATTAAAGGATTCAAGAAAACAAGGAATTCCCAAGTTTAGGGATTTCTCAGGATACGTCAACGAATGTGTCAAACTGAAACAAAAATCGAGCTGCTATTCCTTCTTGCTGTCACATCAAAGAAGACAAAAAGCACATAAAGCAATGATAAAAGGCATCGAGTAGAGGAAGGAAGATTAGTGTTTGCTAAAGTCATGCTCGTTTATTGCATGGCAAAACTCTCCCAGCTCCGTAGGATGCCTAAGACGGAATAATCGATGGAGCCAAGATAGTACATTCAATGGCTTGAGAATTCAAGGAAAATTAACAAGCACGTTCAAATCGCACAAGAAGATTTTACCCTAGTGAATTACTAACTGGTCATCGATCCTGCTCAACGCAAAGATTTGCTACGGTTATTATTGTTTGATACTCCACTAGTTTTGTAAACTTTTAACTGATTGAGTAGTTTACATTGATGCTGATATCTGTGTGCATAAAGATCTACCTGGAACTTATCACCCTTACTTCTAATATGGAGGCTTACTTGTATGGACCGAATGCTATCCTAATGATCCTATTCTGTGTTTTGCCAGTGTCGGACGAAAAATATCACATGTCCGAGTACCCATATAGCAAGAATAGCAGCACCTTAAATATAAAGCGAAAACGATGACACTGAACTGTCGTTGCAGTTAAGTCCTTAACTTTGACTTGTTGAAAGAACGTTTTGCAGTCAGGACAAGACAAAAATGAACCTCTTGAGCAACACACAACTGTACGTTGTCTAATTGCCCAATTGTCTGCAAATCTCTGGAGAAAGTGTATCATATTATTTACAAGAAATGAGTGCGATTTGACAATCTCAAGACTATGCGAATACTCCCCTCCAGTATTAAAAGGGAAGAGTTCACAGGAAGTTATCCCCCTTTACGTAGAGATAATCATCTGATGGTGTTTTCAGCACACTCAAAGTATGATGTACTCAACTAAACGTTGAATGAAGACGCGTATCATAGTGTACATTACGACAAGAGATGCTCCTGGTTCCTTGGGAGGAAGTCATTGAAACGATAAAAAGACTAAGAGGATTACACATTGATTTTCGATGAACCCATTCCACAACATGTTACTACCTACATCAATTTATGTTTCTTCATGATAAATTTTCGTACTGGAAGTCATGCTAATAGTGATAAAAAGTCTATCCGTGTGTGAAAAAGAATTCGTCGCACTTTTGTCAATAGTTCACACATATCAAGAATTGTGTATTGGAACTGAGACTTTATACTGGAATGATATAACTGATTTGAAATTCATCGATTCGAAGCTTAGGGACGTTGACATGAATTGAAAAGAAAAGTCGTGTGTGTCCCTTTCTTTGATTAAAAAACCTTCTAGAGACAAGGTTCATTCTCCGTTTTAAGAGCGACTGACCAAATTTCAGATTGGCACATTTCGGAGGAACTGTTTATTCGCAGTTATTTTGAAATGTTGATTAATGAACCTGGCGGTTCAGATAAAACCAAATTTGACAAAGGTTTCGTAGGAGACAAACAACTTTTGTTTGTTCGTCCTTCACGAGGCATTGTGTGTTAATACAAATATGTCAAGTGGTTTACTCATTGTTGAAAGAAAGCCAGATAGAACATATTTCTTTTTTTTTGAAGGTATTCTTCGTGAAGGCGATATGGTCGTGACTGACATTCATACCATCACTTTCAATGCCCAATATTTGGTCTTGTTTATAATTCCTTGAGACAAATTTTAAGTTCAAGTGGTAGCTAAAACAAGTTGCAATGCAATAACTTAATTATGTATATAACGATGAAGACATTGACCACATGCGCATTTACTGATCCATTATCACAGATAATTTTAGATATCGTTGTCTTGGGATTTTGTGCAGATGGGTTTCGATGCTGCGTACAGCGTAACCGGGGTTGTATATTTTTGAGTTGGGGATTTCGAAACACAGACTTCTGTTCACTCACCGTGGCAAGCACAAAGCGTATGGAATGGACGGACGTAGTGGGTGGCGGTTTATTCCGAGTTCTTTGGCAGTGGATTTGAGCTTGAAAATAACATTTATAGTGCTAATTTTATTTATATGAGCACAATGCAGATGAGTCTTTTCAGGATGCTGTCCACGGTGCGGAATAAATATTCAACTGTACAGATATGTGTAATGCAATACTTTATTCTTTTCAGCTATTCATTACATGCGAGGAAAGTGCTGAATATATTGAATGTTTTGGAATTTATTTTCAATTTCTACTAGGTCAGACATATGTCCCATAAAGCATGTAATTGAATAGAAAATATAATCCGTTCAAAGGTAGATATTTTATAGCTGAACAGACAAGCTGAATTCAGTTCTATGTTGCATACGCTAAACAATGAGAAACGTTCAAGTTCTTTTAATCCAGTACACATATTCATATAGGAGGCAAATTGAGGAACGAATGTTCTATCATAATAACCATAATCTGGTACAGTCGATCTTATGAAGTAATTTAATTGTGTAACGATGTCAGTACATGTGAACAAATGCATGCTGAATATCACCTTATTCGTACTTAAAAGTCTCTTGTATCACGCGGTTCAGTTGTTGTATTTTTAACTGTTACGGGTTGTCGTCGAACTCCGTGGAATTGTGCAACCCGAATAATATCAGTGGTGACTTCATTTTGTCGACGATACTGACCCAGTGTGAAGAGTCAAAGGCACTGGACCTGGATAGGGAGATCTCCTGATGCATTCCATTGCACGCTGGAAGAAGCGGATCACACGAGATATTTCTTTGGCCATTTTATCGAGATCTGTGGGTCGGAAGAATTCGTGGTCAGCGCCTGTATGCTAAGCCATAACACCATGATATATGCCAATGTCATTATATGTGTGACAATATAATGCACCACCATACTTGTTAAATTATATTTGTTGACAATTTTAGACATTGATCATATTTGTATAGTAATTCATAATTTGATCATATATATTGATAATCCAATATATTAATCATATCTGATGCTACAATCCATGCATTAATTATAGATGTTGACAAACAATAACATTTGTGATTACTTGTTGAAAATCCATGAGTTGACTGGATCCATTGAGGAGCAATGCGGTTGTGCTATATCCGCTGTTGAACTTTCTGCGCATGAATTGGATAGAGTTTTCAATTGTTATAGTTCAGTTTACTAGAGTTGGAAGTTAGAGTATCAGAGATGCAATCATTATTAACTTGCATTTTAAATATACATCTCATTCACGTGATTGTGGTCAATTGATTTACCAATCGACTTTCTTATTTTCATCTGTCCAAGCGATGACAATAAAAAATTTAAATAAAATATATTAACCTCTTTTTTATAACTTTGAACATAACGTCCTTCTAATGTCTTTTTCTGCAAGATTAATTCTCGCTCTATATACTTTCAGTAGCGGAAATATGCAAAAATGCGTTATCATTTGCTGGAAGCAAGAATAATAAAGATGCTTTCTTAGGCAAACTACTGAAAGGAATTAATCACATACATTACCGAATACAACGTTTGTTTGAAATATATCAAGTCATTACACAACTCACCAATCCAGAATGAATACTCAAAACCAAGGAAGCAATTATCTCCAAACCTAGGGGATGTAGATTCATAGCAGAAATAATTATTCGTTCGATTCTACAAAGTGATTCCAATACAGTAGCGAAAGTTAGCGAAACAACAACGATAGAAAAGCCCAGAGGAAGACGAAGATAAAGCGAGTTGCATTTCATCCCACAAGAATAGCAAGAAGACTACCATAAATATACCAAGAACGAGAGTCATTGCGGCTGGAACACACACAGTTTCACTGATATCTTGATCTTTATTAATCACATCATCCGTTACAGTCTCCTCCACTGACCGTAATTGATTATGTCAGACCGCCTTTAAGACTCGTGTTTCCCAGTCTGTTTCAAACGCCTCTCCGATATCATTGACTATGGGTCCTACCCACCTCGTCCTTCTTAGCCAATGTTGTTGTCATGGAGGCTGCTGTTGCTGCCAAAAATGTACCACAACCGAATAAAGAAGTGCAACACAGAACGGGTACAAAGTGTTTGGACAGCTCTTTCTCCATTAAAATTTCTTCTTGTAGACCCACTTAAGAGGGAGGAGGGGCAACCTTTTTCCTTTCAGTAAGAAGGCCTCCAGAAAGGTGCACAAAAGTTAGGAAATGTCCCTGAAGTTCTTTTTTGTTGCGTTGTCAGAGTCAGTTGTCAGCCTCATCACAACCCTTGAACACATTGTATCAATCCATGTAAGGTTATAATACGTCATATTTAAGGTAAATGGTAATACAAACTTTATTTTAATAAATGCTATGTAAAGTTTGTATTATATATATATATATGTGTGTGTGTGTGTGTGTGTGTGTGTGTGTGTGTGACACAAATCCCATGGCGCATAGCATTCCTTTCCTGTGCACTAGATCCAACTATTGATCGTGTGCATCAAAGAATTGACTAAGATCAAAATAAAAAAGTACAAATTGGCGGGCGAAAAGAACAAGCCTAGTTGGGTTTTTTAACCAGCCTCTGTACTTTGGACTCTCACTGAGTTTTGTCAAAGGCACATTTCAAAACAGGGACAAATATGACACAAATAAGAGCAAAAGAAAGTGTCGAATATGAAGTGTTTATGATTATAAATTAATATTTCACAATCTCAGTTATAGCGCCTTACTGGCTTTTAAACTCAGACAAGCTTCTTTCGATGATTGATATTTATGTCCTGTCTTAAATATCCAACATCCATTTTCTATTTTCGCTTATTTCGTGTCCATATTTTGTGTATAATATTGAATAAATGTCCGATGACATTGCTCATATCAATTTAATATATTCAGAGACATCGTTTTGTTATAAAATTTATATAAAAAAATTTCCTCCGTCCAAAGTAAGCCTCTTCATAAGGTGAGGACTCCTTTCTATTGGAGGGAATCAAATGACCGTTGTTAAACAAGTCATAAACCTTTATCGCTGTCGCCTTAAAATTAGTACTTTTTCAAACGTTATGAACATAAATGTCTAAGTAATTTCGTTATACTTTTAATTCAATTCTGCTATTTTTTGTTTTATTTCATGTTCCCTACTTTTTCCCAACCATATGTACAATATGTGAATGAATTTTCGTTGTCGCTTAATGATTTATCTAACACCATCAATGCCAAATCATCTGTATGTCTTACATTCTATTTATCCTGAAAACATAGCATTCTTAGATAAGGGAATAATACTGTTTACATTATAGGTAAGTTGATATTAATATTGATGAATAAACGAAGTACAATCTAAGAAATCTCGAATGGTAAAATAGACAGCCTGTACATATAAAGGTCATTATCAAAGATGAGCTGGCAGCAAATCAAACATCACACACAGGGCCGACAAGGGGGGGGGGGGAAACAGGGGATATATCCCAGGAGCCCTGGCCCTTAAGGGGGCCCGGGCCGAACAACACTTTTTAATTTTATAAAAGAAAAAGTTTTGTTTGAACAAAAACTAGGAGAGGCCCGGGTATTTCTTACCATAGGACCAGTGATCGCTCTCTACGGTCCTGATCACATGCTTAAGTTGTATACAATTCCAAGTAAGTACGATCCTATTTATTTGTCAATAAATAGTAACTAACTTAACGGGTGTTGCATTAACAGCAGTAAATTGAAATACTGCTTCCTTGTTCTGAATAAATACATTGTTTGTAGGCTGTTGCATCAGGATAATGCAGATAGTACCAGGTTTATAGTCAGTTAATTCAAAGAAAATTTAAACAGATATACCTATTATTAATTTAAACAGATTGAACCAGTTTAACTCTACTAATGCACAAATTATAATCTGGAGCGGACTTAGCGTTGATTTGTATGATTATTTTTCAATACCACCCATCTTGCATGCTATCCAGTATTTTTTAAAGGTCTGTGAAATACTCAAGTCTGATTGGTCCAGTACGTTTAAGAATAGGTAATATATTTTGTCGAGCTGGAATTAGAATTTTATGTTCGTCTATTGTCCGTTCACATACATTAAAATTAATTTCAAAATCGTTACATGTAAACAAGGTACAAATGTGAAGAAAAAATTGTGTTTCTCGTGTTTATTTACAGTAATTTCAGTATCATTTCATCTAGGAGACCGTGAAAAAATGTTGAACGCTTGATCCACAAGCGAATGAAATGCTGTGTTCCAAGGAAGTCTTGGTTACCTCTGTCTTTGTGCCCGAGACTATCATTTGCATGAATTTGACCTGAAGAAGACACATAAATATAAACTCATATGTACATTAAGACAAACATACATATTTGTGTGTTTGAGAGAGAGAGAGAGAGAGAGAGAGAGAGAGAGAGAGAGAGAGAGAGAGAGAAAAAAAAAACATAATAACGTTTGACAATAATTTAAAGGAGTAAAGAGATTAATCAGGTTATTTGGTGATATAAAGAACAATGGTTTATATTTAGGCACTTAAACGACAACCACTACTGGAGTTTAACGACAGCAAGAACAACAAGTACGACAGTAACAGCAGTTGCATTAATATTACTACCACTACTACTATCACTACTACTACTAATAATAATAATGATAACGCAAGGATATAAGAAATAGATGTCGGCACGATGGTAGAGTTGTCCTCTCCTGAAACTCAGTATGAAGTTTCTTCCTAGCTTTACTGCGCTTGTCTCCATTTACTTGCATCTGCGACTTAGAACTTTGCAAAATGTGGACGGAAGATTTAAAGAAGTAACATTATTTCTGATTGATTTTTATTCTTTTACTTTACTGATTACTTTATATCTGACTAAATATTTGCTGAACTATTTTGCGGTGTGGTACATTAAAGAAATTGGGTCAACATACTCTGCCATGTTGTATATGTGCCGGTTATTTCCATCTGGTTTTCAATCAGTCTCTCGTTTGATTATGAAATCTACGTCAAAAAAGGGAGGCAGAGTCCCGGTATAAGCGGAGCAACTGTTAATAATATAGCTTGTATTTGCTTATCACATTTGGGTGTTTTAGCAAGATTTTTTTTAGTGCCATAGCTAAAGATGATATTAAAAATGAAATCAAAATAATACAATGACAAAGAAATAAACAAAACTGAAAATAAAGAAAAATTAAAACATGCCTTTTATAATTTTATGGTTGGCTTTTACCAAAGTAAAGAAACAAGCAGGAAAGCTTTGTGCCTGTTCGTTCTCGAGCCTATCCACTGGCACATATGTATTACT
The DNA here is from genome assembly GCA_016617855.1 of Megalonaias nervosa. Lineage (NCBI taxonomy): Eukaryota > Metazoa > Mollusca > Bivalvia > Unionida > Unionidae > Megalonaias > Megalonaias nervosa. Next base: position 9,421 of record JAECUM010017657.1, read on the forward strand.
GTGCATGCATCCTGTTGCCTATTTCCGTCATATCAAGCATATACGATGCATGCATTCAGCTATAAATTTTTCTGAAGTGAACTAGATCATAATGTACATTATAAAAAGCAGTCTATTGACCATTCAGAGCCTTTACCAGAAAAAGAGAACAATAAAACAGAAAGACAGAACCCAAAGCCAAATAAAATGCGAAAAGAAGAAATAAACAAGAAGAAAAACGGAAAGATTAAAGGAATAAAAACGCAAAAGTAAAAGGAAAGAAAACAAGAGAAAAGAAAGAAATAAAGCAATTTGACGAAATTATACCTTGACCAACAACGAGCAAGAAAAATTTAATACTAATGCAACACACTGTGAAAAGAGGAGACTGGGTAGGATATTGGAAGAGATTGGATCAGTAAGCTGAAAGTCTCTCCAGAGCTAATTTCGCCTCGCTACATTACTTCATATGGAATACAAAAAGGACAGTCTATACACGTTCTGAGTTTACAAAGGAAACAGACAGGAAAATGAAAAGTTTGGACTCGATCCTATAAACACAGTGATTTTACTCCCGCGGTTAGGAGTTCCCGCTCCATTTTTCAAAATTAGCTTTATAAGCTGAATTAAGAGGATTTAGTCCAAGGGATATCCAAATGTGGGAGCAAAGTTGAAGTGGAATGATGTGCCTAATGTTCTGTTAAAAATACGTTAAGAATCCGGGGAACAAAACCCCTAGGTTATTAAACTTAGCAGCAAATATAGCACATGTATTGCATGCGAATATATCCGTAGCCACTCATCATTGACGTTCACTCTCTTCTGTTCGAGTCCAGGAATTACCCGCTAAATCACTTCACATTGTCTGATATGCATGCATATTAAACAGCTGTCAATCCATAACAAATTATACTAATAAATTTATCTGTTCATAGACCTTTATGTAAGGCGTGCCACCTAAGCAATAATAGAAGACAAAAATGATTGACAGTTCTGTAATAAATAAAATGCAATTAATTGTGTGTTTCTATGAAAACATGATACTATAACTTTTCAACAGAAGAATAACTTTGACATTTCCCCTCATTCACCGGTTGCTGTAACAAGACCTATACGTACTCGCAATATAGACATCGGTGCATTGATATGTTTTTTTCATGAGTCTTATTTCATCTTTCTTTGTAAACAATGATTTTAAAAAAAATAAGTTTTTAAATAATACCCGATTTATATGTCTTACCTGGGGCAAGTGAAAGTCGGTGTTAATTTTCTCTATATTGTGATAGGTTAGGAGCAGACCACTTGGCTATAAGCATGTCCCACTTTCAGCAGTGCTCCAAAACCCTAGAGCAAAACCTGAACTTAGGAACTGGATTGGGTACTCTTTCCCAGTCACAATCTGCGTATAGACCCCACAAATGTTGCAATCTAACACTTGTTGACCCTCTACCTGTTTTTAAACAGGAGTGTGTCATTTGTTTCTGTTAGTCGTGAGATTTGTTGGTCGTTCCAAATCAACAGTACGTTTTTCTTTCACAGACAAGAAACACCACAAACTTTAATAAATATACATAAAAGTCCTAGTCTGGTCGAATCTGGAGATATAATTTTATTTGGGTGCTTGAATTATTTAGTAAGAATTCGAATAATAACATCACATATTACCTCAACAGCCGTCCTTCCAGTGGCTGTGTACACGTCGATTTTCTCTTGATCAGTCAAGGTAAAGATGTAACAGTTTTTGCCTTTATGGATAATCATCTTTTGCTGCAAACCCCCCCCCCCCCCCGAATATATTTTATTCCATAATGTCATTGATAAGCCGATATGACCCGTTTCACACAATCCTCAACCAGACGGATCGAAGCTCTGAAATGTTTAAAGTACGTGGATAAAATAGTTACAAAATCATTTTGTAAACCTCACAGTGGGTATAAACAAAATTATTCTCCGATTAAAAACAACATGTTCTGTGGTATTCATTCAGCTGGAATATATACCATTTGAAGAGCGGAGAAGCTCACAAATTTAACAGGGTGATTAGTATGTTTATGTTGTTTGTACTGGCGGGAAGTCACGTAATTTACCAATCAAATCACGTTCGTAATACCTCAGCTCTTTCCCACTAACTAATGTTAACAGTATGACATTTATAATTAGGCACGTGTAATTCGTGCAATTCAAGTACTTCAAGTGATATGCCCTTAAAGTCAGACAATATGGTGATAAATTAATCACATTCGAGAAGCCTTTCCTTTTTTGCGGGAAAGGCCCGAGGTGTTGCGAGTTGGATACCATCGGAATTCTACGTATACCATTCCGAGAATGAGATCGAGTTCCGAAGTGGTGACTTGTAGTTTAGCGTGCTGGACTAGACCAATCAGTGGGCTGCAAGCTTAAATCTCTTCACGACCAGTCAGAGTCAAGTGCCAGGTGAATTCAATTACACAATATAATCACTATGCTATTTTCTGCTTCATTCTCTTTTTCTATTTTTATTTGACACATTATCAGCGCATTAATCATCTGATTAATAAAATGTTTGATATTTTTTGCAACCTTTGATAAGAACAACGTACGTTTGAGGCGAACGTCGTCGATTAATCTGGCCGTAATCTGACGTGTGTTCGGTTATTGTATCGTTTGTTTTAAACGAGCAACGGATCACCTGTGAGTTTAATACGGTTTCATTGTAGTACAGGAGAAGAAACAACAACAACAAACAGGGGAAAAAAACTATAATAATGCAATCGTTTTCCAACATTATTTGGCTTTTATATCAGCAGTGATTTATATGCAAGCAAATATCAACAAAAACATGTTAAACGATCAATTTTAAATGTGACAGGTTGAATCATTTTGCATGTAAAAAGCAGATAGTTTTACACTGGATTTGCCCTTGAGATCTCTGTTGCACTGTTCACTTACTCGTACCTCTGAGTTAATCATAACACACTAAGCACTGTGATAGTATATTTAGCATCTTGTCTATTGCTACTGGGCTAGCAATAACACGATGTATGGAGTGGTGCTAAATCAATCAACTTGCCTATTGCCACTAAGCTGGCCACAACACGATGAGCGATGCGGTGTACATCTAGCAACTTGCCTCTTGCGTCGAGCAAGCATTGAAGGGTGCAATGACAGTTTTTATGCACAACTTTAGTGTTGTATACACCTGCCTGATATAAAAGTTCATAAAAAATAAAATCCACGAGTGAGGTCAAAAAGGTCCATATTTTTGGACAGGTATAATAAAGCCAAATATAAGAATATCATTCACTTGACCTGACAATTTAGACGAAATTCATTGAATAAAAAAGAGATGCACCCCATGTCCAAATTTATACATGCATTTTTCATGTTCGAAGGCCATTTTTGAGAACACGTGATGCTCACAGTGCAAAATGAAGCCATTTCCCTAGGTGATAATTTTGACAAACATTGTGTACTTAATAGCTTGATGCAATTCAAAATAGTTGTCATCCAGGCAGTTTTTGAGATATTCTACTTGCCTTGAACCAACGTGTCTACTGCTATAAGTGGCTAGCTCTGCTTCTTAGCCGACTATTGGTATTTCACTGGCTACATACTGTGCAGTGACTACATGAGGTGTACATGCCTCACATCAGTTTCAAGAACAACACAAGCGGTAAAGGCCTAATTCACAAATATATCCATATATTTAATTATTACACAATAATAACTCAAAAAGTCACACCATAGCCTTAAGCTAAAAATTTGCGAAAATATCACCTACCATGTTAGACATGTGATGATATATCTAGCAAATTAACTCTTGTAAATCAGGTAACCATAAAACAATAAGTGATGTGCTTGTATATCTAGAAATTTGCATTTTGCAGCTGAGCTAGTCATAAAACAGTCAGTTTTATGGTGGTATATCTAGCAACTTACCTTTTGCAGGTGAGAGAGCCGTAACATGTGGTGGTATACCTAGCAATTAGCTTATTGCCGTTGAATTAGCCATAACACGCTTCTTGACTTGACTTGGATAAGAGTCGCTTATCGTAGTTGCTACATGTGCGACCACTTTAATTTGCGTTTGCCACGTTAATTTGCGTTTACACGCGTTCTTTAATTTGCGTTTACACGAGTTCTTTAATTTGCGTTTGCAGGTGTAATTTAATTTGCGTTTGCGTGCTATTTAAGTTTTTCATTTAACCTCTACTAAATGCCACCAAAGCCAGCTGCAGTAGGAAAAGGAGCCTCGATTGCCCTAGTCCGTCTTCTTCTGCCCAAGGATGTCATCTTTTCCTTTATTTCAAATCTATGCCCTGTTTCCTATTTTCGGTGTGATGGACCCTAACCTAACGCTAAACATGAGAGAGACATATCCGATTCCAATGTTCCCGAGTTGTGAATATTCCTACTGTGCAGTTTATTGTTTTTCGCGTAATATGCTTACTTGTAGTTTTTCCGAAAGATTTAACAAATCAGTTTGGCTAAGATTAGCCGCTGAGTTTTGTGATCTCAGATGGGGTGTCGTGACCACGTGCACTTGTGCAGCAGCATGTCAATCGGGATCTTTACCACACTAAGTGATATGGCACTATATGTCGAAACTGTCTGCCACTAAGCTAGCCATAATCACGGTGAACGAAGTAGTGTTATACCTAACAACTGTCATCTCACCACTTAGCTAACGATAACTTAGCTAAATGACTTAATGATAATCTTTGAAACGTGCATTTTGCTGTTGAAGTGTCCATAGCACGATGAACGATGTAGCAAAATGCTCGTACCAGTTTTCACACATGTGGTACTACTGGTGGTAGGACAAACATACCGTTTTAAAGGCTGTCTACTCATACACCTTTTCACAGTTTAAGTAAACCACCATTGAAAAATAAAGGATTATTTTTTTTCAAGGCCTCCCTTTTTCACGAAGAAACTGTATTTTTAAGCGTTTTTTCCACACATTACAGAAACCAGCGGGAGTCAGTCTACTGGAAACCGGAAATGTTATAGCATGTGGGCTGCATAATCTGATTAAGAATGCTAACATGTACACATAACAAGTTATTGATAGATAACTTATTGTTGTAATTTTGGAGATTTTAAGGCCAACTTCTGGGTGTTTTATTATGTGATATACAGTACTAAAGGTATCAAAGATGGTTCGCGAGGGCTTTCGACCCAAAACTGATTTCAGCAGAAACACTTTAGAAACTGATTTGACTTGTTTTGGTTTGATGAATACCAAGAGTTGTCATCAGGCAGTAATCTTGCAAATGAATCTAAAAATGCTTTTGGATTTCATTGTTAAAAACGTATTTGCATCGAAATATGAGATACACGCCATTTCCTTATACAATTAATTGACAATACACCGACTTGTATTAATTAATTATTATTATAACATTATCCATGAGATACTGATTCATGTTCAAATCTTTCTATTTAATTATATCATGAAGAGAATAAATTATTATGACAAAATTGCACTTGTTGTCTTTTCAATTCCATCACAATACGTAATGTAATATCGATAAACAGCCCAGTCTACTAATCACATTTGGCAAATCCACAGGTGTTATGTCCTTGTTCTGTCACATGTATGAGTTGTTGGATTTGCTCTTGACTAATATATATCTATTCAGTATGTAAGTATTATACGTGAATTTTTGTCTTTCTGTACGCGTTAATACTTGTTTGTATGTCTGTCTGCACCCCCCATATATATATATATATATATATATATATATATATATATATAGAGAGAGAGAGAGAGAGAGAGAGAGAGAGAGAGAGAGAGAGAGAGAGAGAGAGAGAGCACTTACTGTGTGGTAATCATAGTGGAATATATACTGATCATGAACACTTGGTTCATGAGTAGTGTGAGGCAATTGGGTTGTTAGCTGAAATAGAAAGGTTCATGTACCATCTAAGATAGTGAAAATCGAATCCATGTTTTAATACCAAGATAAACGAAGTACGAAATGATCTCAAGTGACTCTCGTAGCTAAGCTAGATGAAAGTTTCTATTTTATGTTGTTCGCAAAGCATTCAATACGGTCTAAATAAGACCTGAATTATTTCGTGATTCTGCTAAGTTGGGCAACTTTTGATCGTAGTGCTTTTCAGCTATTGTCAATAATGTGATCCATATCTTAGTATGATCCTAAAACCTACAAAATCGTTACATATTTGACATTTTCTAACTAAATAACATTTAGTGTAAGAAACTGATTTGGGTTCCATGTAATGTCACCAAAATCATGTGTTTTGCCTCATTTGCATTTATTACCATCCTATTTTATTCTGCCTATGTATAAACTCTATTTTTGCATGAACTTAATCTTGCTGGTATGACCTTGGTATCAATACCAGATGTATGAAAAATTGCATCATCCGAAAACAATTATCTATTTGTTAATTCATTACTTAAGGGAGAATGAATTACATAAAGAAGAAAGAAGATAGGACTTAAAACAAAGCCCTTAGAGACACCTGAATGAATAGTACGAGTTTAGAGCTAATATTGTCAATGGTTACTAATGAAGATCTTTGACTTTGGAGTGCTCGAAATCCGTTTACAGAAAAATTATTAAACAGGTAAAAGTTCAACATTTTATGCAGAATATTATATCAGCTAGATCAACATTTTTCTTGCAGTCAATAAAAACATTCCCAGTCCAAGAACCATCATCCACTGCTGGTAGGCAATCGGTGTCAATCACAGACTAATGCAGAATCAAATCGTTACATTTATATGTATTGTAGCTGCAAACAAAATTCTGTATATAGTTACGATACTATGTGCTGTATGTACGTTGCATTCGAAAAATTCAATATGTCCTCTATATCAAAAAGAAAATGTAAAATGGCAAAGAGAAAAGCATGTTGTGCAATATATGCAATGAAGGCTTTGCCTCTTAAAATGTCTGCACTACTTCCAGCAAAGTTATAGTCTACGGCAGGGGTCTCAAACTCAAACCACCCTGATTGCCGCATAGGGGCATTTTCAATGGCCCAAGGGCCGCACCACCTTTGTTATCTCTCATGACACCTTGTGAGGCCAATAATTTTGCGGGCCACAGGATACGGCTTGGTGGGCATGCGCATGCGGCCCGTGGGCCGCGAGTTTGAGAGCTTTGCTCTACAGTACTTTAAATGAAGTTTTAACCTCTTGATTTGGTTTCCAGTACTTTTAGTGAAGTTATAACCTCTCGATATAGCGTACAGAACATTAATTTAAGTTCTACTTCTTGTAGTATACAACACTTTAAGTGAAGTTAAAGAACCTCTTGACATGGTCTACAGTACCGTAAGTGACATCTATAACCGCTTGACACCTTCTACAGTACTTTCAGTGAAGTTAAAACTTTTCGACTTGGTCAACATGACATTAGGTGAAGTTATAACTTCTTGTCATGGTCTCCAATACTTTATGTGAATTTATAACTTTTTGACATGGTCTACAGTATTGTAAGTGAAGTTATAACCTCTTGACATGGCCTACAGTATTTAAGTGAAGTTATAACCTCTTGACATGGTCAACAGCACTTTAAGTGAAATTATAAACTCTTGACATGGTCTACAGTATTTAAGTGAAGTTATAAACTCTTGACCTGGTCTACAGTATTTTAAGTGAAGTTATAAACTCTTGACATGGTCTACAGTATTATAAATGAAGTCAAAAGGACCTTAAGTGACATTATAACCGCTTGAAATGTTCTACAGTAGTTTCAGTGAAGTGATAATCTCTCGCCATGGTCTACAGTAGCTTCAGTGAAGTGATAATCTCTCGACATGGTCTACAATAGATCAAATGATGTTATAACCTCTTGTTATGATGTACAATATTTTATGTAACGTTATAATCTCCTAACATTGTCTACAGTACTTTAAGTTTTACTCTCCTGATATGGTCTAGAGCACTCTAAGTGAGGTTATAACCTCTTGACATACTCTACAGTACTTATGTGCGTAACATTATAACCTATTGGCATGGTCTACATGATTGCGAGTGAAAAAAAATCTCTTTTCATGGTCTACAGTACTCTAAATTAAGTTATAATCTCATAACATCGTCTTTAGTGCATTAAGTTATACCCTCTTGACAGTGTCTACAGCACATAAGTGAAGTTATGACTTCTTGACGTTGTCTACAGTACTTTAAGTGAGGTTATAACCTCTTGATATTGACAGCAGTATATTAAGGCAAGTTATAACCTCTTGATATGGTCTACAGTATATTATATGAGGTTATAATTTCTTGATATCATTTGCAGTACTTTAACTTGAGGTATAATCTCATAACATGGTCTACAGTACCTTAAGTCAGGTTATAACCTCATGGTCTACAGTACCTTAAGTCAGATTATAACCTCATAACGTGGTTTACAGTACCTTAAGTCAGGTTATAACCTCTTAACATGGTCTACATTACCTTAAGTCAGGTTATAACCTCTTAACATGGTCTACAGTACCTTAAGTCAGGTTATAACCTCATGGTCTACAGTACCTTAAGTCAGGTTATAACCTCATAATATGTTCTGCGGTACCTTAAGTCAGGTTATAACCTCAAAACATGGTCTACAGTACCTTAAGTCAGGTTATAATCTCATAACATGGTCTACAGTACCTTAAGTCAGGTTATAACTTCATAGCATGGTCTTCAGTACCTTAAGTCAGGTTATAACTTCATAACATGGTCTACAGTACCTTAACTTAGTTTGTAACCTCATAACAAGGTATACGATACTTTGAATCAGGTTATTGAAATAGTGACCTTTGATTTTATTGTTTTGACTCAGATAAATTATATTTTATTTGTTTTCTTGTGATAGTTACATTGATCGCATCACAGTCGTATTGCTTACTTAAGTCCTAGTTCGCTGCACACGGCATAGTTGAAATAAAAGGAAACATGACCCAAGTTTTAGTTTAATTCTTGATTTTAATAAGATAATACATAATTTTGCTTAAAGAACTATTTTAGCGTTAGTGTATATAACACTAAACACAAGAAAACATCGCAACGTCTCGAAACATTCGGAGGTCGACAGATCTTTTCATATTATTCATGTATGTTACCTCTACAGTATAGAACCGCGGACCGCACTGTAGACACGCTAGAGTTTTAAAAGTGTAAACCAGAAAAAAAAAATTACTTACATCGTCCGTATGTATGCAGTTTATATCTATAGGGCATTAAAGAGTAAAAATCTACTTTCCGTTAAAGAAAGTCTGATGGATGAATTTATGGTAGTTTGCTGTGGTCAAGAAGATTAATTTTAGCATTTGAAATGTTATACGTTTACTGGTACGCTCGGTAAAGAAAGTGAAGAAAATTAGTCGGTCGTATCAAGCACTGTTTGACTTTCACAAAGCATGTGTATCTAAATATAAATACATTTTGAAGCCCATACTCACCTGGTAAGACAGCGCGATGAGGGTGGCGAAGATTATTACAATTTTCATTTTGATCTTAGAGATGCGCTAGGGGGACGTGAGTACAGTCTGAAAATGTATCCCCTCAGTTATATTGCCGTCCTTATCGTGAGTACAGTCTGAAAATGTATCCCCTCAGTTATATTGCCGTCCTTATCGTGGACCAGAAATACATTTCATGACAAAATATCAGGACTCCAGATGACTTTCACGCCAGAATTTTCACGACAGTTTTAACCTTCATGCAGAATATGACCCGTTCTCTGATATTTGCAGATATGCATTAAAAATAATATAAACATGTCCAGTGCTTTGTTACATTTGGGGAATCTGAGCTCAAAATTTTTTACTGTGAGAATCATAAACTGTTTGCAGACCCTCTTAAAGCCGTTTAACTGTGATTTCTACAGCGATACATAATTTTATTATATAAATTTTACAACGATCCTAATTCTCTCTCTCTCTCTCTCTCTCTCTCTATATATATATATATATATATATATATATGCAATGCCTTACTTTGTCAGAGACTTTAATACCATTTGACGTCGTGATCCTCCTAACGACGTAAGGACACGGAGATTTATATTTTAGGCTATTTTTTTATAAAATGTTCCGGTGTAATTAATTGCGATACAATGATTGTGTTGAAAGAGTTGAGGGCGTTAATAGTGGTTTTAATGCCTCAAACATCGATTTGAAAAGCTTTGTTGTTTCGTCGCCGCGTGTAAGAAACTTGATTGACCCATCACCATACTGAAAAGTT
>JAECUM010017658.1:0-32741 GCA_016617855.1 Megalonaias nervosa
AATAATATGGCACAATTTTATACAAAAACGAAATCTACTGTCGTTTCCTGATTATATTAACGACTGAATATGATGGATCTTAAGGGATAAATTCAATGTATATTAAAAAAAAACAAAAAAAAACATCACATAATGTTGAGTTCTAATTGGGTATGGCCCAATAACGATGTCGCTGACAACATCATGGGTAGAGGAAGCTTTGCGCACTGGAACAAATACGTTGGTATTAATCTGTCTTACTGTAATTCTTTTTTAATACTATCCATTCCAGAAACCCATTTGATATAAACATTTAAAAAAAACAGTACCAGTTCACTATCGTATTGACAATAAATGTATCAAAACTGTTATCCTCAGGTGGCGAATTAATAACTGTGCTATATATGCTGAACAAGTTCCTCACACGCTGTATAGTTTACGGCTATTGCTCTCTCTCTCTCTCTCTCTCTCTCTCTCTCTCTCTCAATGTTACGATCAATCATTATCATACGGAATAGTTTTGTCCGAATTATTAATAATATAAACTAATCCTTTCACCCAAACGATGGATAAAGGAAACAGCTTTCCTCGCTGACGTTTTGAACATTTTTATTTCGTATCTATATACACAGTATCAACATTCAGCCACTTTAATGTACATAGTATATTCACTCAATCTTCTGTGAAAAAAAAAAATGATCGATAAATACAAAAATTGCATTTTCTGTGGCGATTCTGGCAAGAATAGGACAGAAGCTCAGCGATAAACATATTCATTCTCAAAGCATTTTAAATGAAAACGAAAATAGGTGTCAGAGGTAATCAGCCCAACCTATTAGAAATATATACATAATTTATACATTGTTTCAAAACAATAATCAAATTTTATAAGTCTTATCATTGGCTATTGGCTATTCATACTGCATTCAAATGCATAATTTAGGATAATTATTTTCGGCAATATGCGTAATAGGAGTTTTTTTAGGCTGCACATTTATAATCGACGAACGGAGAAGAAAACTATGGGCAATTTAATTGTTAATTTCCTTTCTTAAAATCAGTCCTGGATAAAAATCATATACATAGTTAAGTAAGAGAGAGGGTCATATTTTTTCTATAAAAGTTTATCAGAATCTGAGTATCAGCCCAAAATGACTTACAGTACCTACCCCTTTGGAAATGCAAAATATGCCACCAACTTAGAACTTTTAAAAGGATTCAGGCAAATTCCACTGACGGAAAAGGCAAAAGAAATTTCGGCATTTGCAACTAAAGATGGGCTTTTTCATTGGAAAGTGATGCAGTTTGCAATGAAAACGTCTCTGTCAACATTCCAGCGTGTAATGAATACAATAACGTAGGGTCCAGATAATTGTAAAGCGTGCATCGACGACGTCATCGTCTACAAAGCTACCTGTAAATATCACTTGAAAAAAATTCGGAAATTCTTTGATCGGCTCAATAATGCATATCTGATGGGTAATGTAGATTAGAGTGAGTTTTGCCATGCTTGTGTCGCATTTTAAAGACATATTGTATGACAAGATCAAGCTAGACCAGTACAAGATAAGGTCAAGGCTATTTTGGAATTCCCAAAGCCTATTAGTAAAAACATCTGATGCGATTTTTGGGTATGCCTCGATATTATCGGAATTTTTTGGGGTAAGAAATGTATGTCTCATATGTCTGACAAATGTCAGGAATCTTTTGACAAAAGGTGCTTTCTATTCCGCTCCATAGGTTCTAATTTCAGTAATGAGTTTTCAAAACTCAACTCTGTAAAAGGACTGAAATTTCATCAATAAAACAATGTCTCTGTTTTCTTTTTCAGTTACAACTAGGATAAGTCCTCAAAAGATTCTGTTTACTAAATGTACTTTCATTTTATCAACCAATCGTGGCTAGCTGAACCCATATACACTGTATTTTATCTTCACCTATTTCTAGACCGGTTCCCATTCTTCCCTATCATTAGAACCGTGAGTCTTTAAGCTTGACCTCGCAAAACTATCAGTGTCCCTATTCATATTGAAACAAATACAATATACACTATTAATGCCCTGCATGCGCTTTTAGTATGATGAGAAAACTTAATTTTTGTATTCATGTGATTTATTTCAATTAATTTCAGCTATCTACTAAAAGGTAAATGTTAATGCTCAGATCAAACAATATGGCCCCATTCGTTTGTTTTTCATTTTGATTAGTTAATTCGCACGACATAAGGTTTAGTACTGAAAAGTATCCATCAAACTATGAATTCAGATATATAGACAGTTGATTGGAGCAGCAGGGAGGGTGAACAGACCATTTTGTTTAGAGACCTTATTTATGAAAAATAAACCTTCCTACGAAAATGAAATCTCAGTGTCAAATAACGTTTTAAACCAAAACCTGTCAGGCCATGAGATTTCTCTAATTGGGTTAGCTCATTTTGTTACATTATCGTTTTTATTTGTTTCGTTTACGTGCTGGTCACTCAACGCTGGCCGTTCACCCTCTCTGCTGCTATAATTAAATCATTATTGTTATATCAATAATGATAGGAGAATCTCACACAACTAGATTAGCTCGAGAGCGACTAGATGCAATTAAAAAATATTTACCCGTTCGTAATTCTGTCAAGCAGCAACTACAAGAACGTCAGGAGTCTCAAGTTGAATTTGCAGAGGATACAGAACAATTATTTAAACCGATTGTCGAACCAACAAAGAAAATTGTTACAGCAACTGAGGCAACACAGAAAGCTCTTGAAGCATTACCTGTTGATATTGCTGGCCGTATTCAAGCAGCTCAACCTGGGGTTCAACCACCACCACAACCACCACCACCACCAAGAACCAGAACTAAGATAATAGATAAATTTACGCCTGAAGGTATTGCTGCTATCAAGGACGAAGACCAATTACTTAATATTGCCGCGCATGGATATTATGAAAGAGAAAAATATGTAAAACCAGAACATGTTAAATCTCTAAGCTCTGCCAATTGGATTAGGGATGTATATCGCGTTGCTACTGATATTCCAGAAATCAGATCTAATGAAGATATTGATAATTTTAACAGATTTGATGAGGCTGTATATAAGTATATCGAAAAAGCTAAACAAGGTAAACGACTATTACCATCACCACCACAACAATGATCACAACGAGTACTACCATCACCACAACGATCACAACGAGTACAACAAGAGCTACAACAACAAGAACACCAACAATTTCAAGAAATGATAAAACTATTGCAACCACCACTACAACCAGTCAAAATGACAGAAGAAGAATATCAAGATCCTGGCGCAACTGGAAGTGGTCTTAGAACGCAGCGCGTTCTAACTCGAGGAAGTGGTCTTATTACTTGTCCTAATAACGTCCTTGCTGATGTTGATCGACTAGAAATTCTCATTGGAGGAAAACGAGCTGGTAATAATTCCCCAGAAATCATTAATGAAGCAGCTGATATTTGTCAACGATTATTTACAGGTGGTGTTATGGATATTAATCTGTATCGGTCCCTTATTAATGAAATCGCCGATGATTATCATAGTGACTAAGTCACTGGATTGAGTATGTAATTAGATGCAATTGGTGATAAAATCACTTAATAATAAGATGATCATACATAATACTCATAGACCAACCATGGTCAGGGTAATAAATTCACGATTACCAGTATACAAAACGACCTACGGAGATGGACTAGGTGATGTTGTTCAAGGTCTATTTAGAAGGATAGCCCCAAAAGCAATACCGCTTACAAAGCAACTAGGAATGAAAGCTATTGACGTTGTTCGTGAAAAAGATATTGGCGCTGTTGGTGATGTTGCTAGCAAAGCATTCTCAGCAATCAAGGATAGACTAGCACGATTAATACGATGAAAACCTCAACCAGTAAAATTACCTAGTACTGAAACAATGCCTGCAAATATTAGTAAAATAATAAATCAAGCTGCTAATCAAAAACTAGCAGAGTTGGCTAGTGTACCAATGTCAGAAAAAGAAAAAAATATAACCGCTAGTCTGATAGCAGGAAGCGGTCTTCGTGTTAGACGAAGACGATAATAATAAAGATGTTCAAGCGTATATTTGATCCCGCGTTTGACATGGATGCACCAGTTTTAAAAGATGAATCTGTGCGCGATTATCAATATTATTCTTATGATGCACGAGAGCCAAATCAGCGTGGACGAATTGAGCTGCAAGTTCAGGATACAAGCAGATATTTCTTACCCGCTGAGGCATTCATTGAAGTAGAAGGTAGAATTTTACAAGCAGATGGTACAGGAGTCGGAATTGGTAATCAACCTGGTTTTGTTAACAATGGTGTTATGGCGTTATTCAAAAGCGCCACATACATGATTGACGGAAAAAATATTGAATCAATTCAGAATGATGTCGATATTGCCACGACAATAATTGCCCTTGCAAGATACAGCGATGATTACTCAAGATCAGCTGGTCCGTCAATGATGTTTGCAAAGGATACAACTAATTATCCAGAAAGCAGCAATGTAACTATGGGTGATGTAGAAAATGCTGCTAATAATGCAGCAACTCCAGCAGTTATAGCTATGAATGAAAATTTTAACTTAGGATTCGCATCACGTCGAACAATGTTAAATGATGAAGAAGAATTTTCATGTGTGATTCCACTATCACATATTTTTGGGTTTTGTAGAAATGTCAGAAAGGTCATTTTCGGAGTCAAGCATACAGTTGTACTCGTTCGAAAAGACAACGACAATGATGCAATCTGGCGACGTGATGCAGATGGTGCATGTATAGTAAGACTAACAAAACTTTCGTTGTGGATGCCAGTAATGACTCCAACAATACCTGAAGAAGAACGTTTACTCTCTTTTATGAGTCAAGGTGGTAAATCAATGTTATCATGGTTGACGATGACCACAGATAGTATTTCAAGTGAAGTTGTTGGTTTATTTACATGGCAGATAGCATCACAGCAGGGTATTTCTGCACCGCGACATATATTTATCGCATTTCAGGAAAATGCACGAGAAAACACACAAACACGAAATCCGATGGCATTTGACACGCTTGGAGTTAGTGAAGTTTCTTTAAGGATAAATTGGCATCAAGAACCAGCTGAGGATATATTACTGAGTTTTGATCACAATCATGTATCACGTACTTACCATCGATTAATCACATTCATGGGGCGTGATCAGAATACTGATTCTGGTTTACAGATATCTCAGCGTGATTTTACAACACTGTATCCAATATATTACTTTTCACTAGAACACTTAGATTTATTCAGGCAATCTGTCGTTGATATACACTTTCGAGCTCGTGTAGCACGGTCACCACCAAGAATAGCCTGTCCACCAGTTATTCCTGGTGGTTACAGAGCAATTGCTGTTATACTCAGCGATAAATTAATGCTACTTGAAGGTGTTGGTGGACGAATGAGAGTTATTGATGCGCCAGTAGAAAACATGTAATTAGATCCTGATTTAAAAAATGATGATAATTATAAATGTCATATCAACATGTTAATGTCAGTCTGACTCCTGGTCAGATTAAAAAGCTACAATCATCATCAAAAAATAATTGTGCGGTAAAAATATCACTAAAGCGAGAACAAATCGCAGGTGGTCCGAATAAGCTATCATTATCAGAACGCCAGCATAGGCACTTCAATGAAGCCAAAAAATCAAATGAAGGTATAAAACTTAATCTTTCTGCGAGTGTCATTAAAGACATCGCTAAAACGGGTGGCATATTTTCACTTCTTGCCGCGTTACCAGCGATAATAGCCGCTGCAGCCCCAGCTGTTGCAAAAGCAGCTGCATTAGGCGCTGTTGGAACCGCTGCTGGAATGGCGTTAAAGAAAGCAACGGGTCAAGGAATTATGCACGCAGAAAACTTAAAAAAAAGATCACGGGCAAAACAACACGGAAGACGTCTAAGAGCTCCAAACGTGCCACAGCCGGGCCGTCTAAGATTATTAGGCCCAGTATACGGTCGCGGTCTAAGACTTTCAGGGACCCCATATTCATGGTACGGAAAAGGTCTAAGACTGCCCCGGTGACTTTGTCACCGAGTTCGATTATTCTTCCTATGTCTAATTTTGATTTACTTAATGCTGCTAAGCAACTGAATATCAAAAACTTCAGAGGTGTTTTCATGCGTGATCAATTACCTACCGTTGCAATGCAACATGAAACTGGTACTATTAATCTCGATAAAAGCTCTGGCCCAGGTACTCACTGGGTTGCATATGCCATTGATCCACGTGGAATAATTTATTTTGATTCGTATGGGTTGGCACCACCAAAAAATTTTTTAAAATATCTTAGCACAGTAGGAAGTACTGCTATGCAAAGTAAGAACTCGATGCGTTCTAAGATCTGGTATTCAACATTACCAACACAAAAATTAGCAGATCCACCGGTATGTGGCCGTGAAACCCTCGCTGTACTCGAAGCAATTTCACTGGCACCGCCAGGAAAACCACCTCATAAAGTAGTACACGAATATACCACAGAACACTACAGGCATAGCCAGAACGCTCTGCGTTCTGCAGACATTTTAAACAGACATTAGTAAATATAATGGTAGATATTTATGAAAGATCTTCTCGCAAAGCTCAGCAGCAAGTCGATTTATCTAAATATGCAACTCTTGATCAGCTCAGAAATGAAATCGATGATTTATTAAATATCACAAGTGTGGATCAAAATGAAGTCGTTGTTTTTCAGGATAAACAAGGACGATTAAAAACGAGTAATATACAATTGTCAGATGTACTTATACGAATTCCAACCGCGGTTATTAATACTATCGTTACTTTTGCTGATCAAGGTAAAATACAAGATTCCGGTAAGTCAGTTAACGATTTTATCAAGCGAGCTGGTGATTTATTCACCGATAACATTATCATGAATCAAAATAAAATTACATACCTTGGAAACCCAACCGCAGATACAGACGCAGCAACAAATAAATACGTCGATCATCAAGAATCTAAGTACGTATTAGTCAACGGTGGTATAATGCGCGC
The DNA here is from genome assembly GCA_016617855.1 of Megalonaias nervosa. Taxonomy (NCBI): domain Eukaryota; kingdom Metazoa; phylum Mollusca; class Bivalvia; order Unionida; family Unionidae; genus Megalonaias; species Megalonaias nervosa. The sequence goes on from JAECUM010017658.1 coordinate 7,006, forward strand.
ATTTCTCAACATGAATAATAACGGTATTAATAATCTTAGAACACCAGAATCAGATTTCGATGCTGCAACGAAAAAATACATCGATGATATCGCTGGCGATCAAGTGACATCATTAACAGCAATCAACGATGAAATGACCGCATTTAGAACTGATTTTTCTAATCACGTACAAACGTTCTTAAATTTTCGTAGAAACATAAACAGATCTATTAATGAATTTTTTGGAAGTACACCAACTGTTGACATAAAACTTGCTGACATTAACACAAAACTCAACGATATTGTTAGTGGAATTCCTAATATCATCGAAAAAACGAATCTGTAACAGAGTTACTTACTAAAATTTCACACAAACAAATTAACAATATCGTGTACACAGTAGCATCAGGATCATCAACATGGACACCGCGCGATAACAGTCTTGAACATACCGCAGAAGTAACTGGATTATACAGGCTGTCTATGTACGGTTTGGAAATTACTGCGGCCACTTCATCATCACCGAATGTACATTATAATCCTCTACTGGTGATGCTAAATAAGAACACCAAAGAAACATTTACGTTGACATCAACTGAAATGCCCCGAGGCGTTACTGATGGTGTCTGGAATTTGTAGCTGAATTCCCTAATTTAATTATAGTTAATTAAATGACAACGTCATTGTATAATGAATCAAACCCTAGTGACGGAGTCACTTATTGACGTGGATCGTTACAGATACAATCAAGTATTTGAGTGTCAAACCAAACTAAAAAATATCATCGACAGTAAAAGTAAAAAAATATCGCAGGAGTGTGGTTATCATTGATATAATTGTTTACTCAGTTTCTGCTATTATTGCTGGAACCGGATTATTATTATCAACAATAACAATGACAGCACCTGCAGTTGTAACAATTGTCGTTTCAACGGCAACAACATGCGCAGGTATCCTTAGTATTATCGCAAAGAAGATAGCTACATGTACAAACACAAAATTACACGAGTATATAATAAAACTACACACGTCGGTGTCTGCATGCATTAAACTATCATCGTATCTTTCGGCGTATCTCAGTGATGGTAAAATATCCGATGAGGAGTTCATAACAATAATGAAAATTTATGATGAAGCATTCAGAATCACTAGCGATTCTAGTGACGAAGTCACTCATAGCCACGGAACGCAGAGCGTTCTAGGTGAAAAAATAAATAATCAAAAAGTCCCCGAGGGAACGCAACGCATTCTATTAAAATAATTAAATACAGAGTATTTTAAAATAATAATGTCAAGATCGCGCGAACTATCACAACAGATCGTCACTAATACAACGCCGTCAAAAACTACTATGATATCATTAAGTTCGACCAACCCTGAATTCAGCGTTAACTTTCCAACTGCAATTCCAGCAAGTGAAATAGCATTAGCACAATTACGAGTTTATCATAGCTGGCCAAATATCAGGTCAAAATCGTTTGGTGGACTACCAGCAAATAATTCACTGGTATTTGCAAATAAGAATAAACCTGATGGAACTCCTGATTGGCAAGTTGTTGGAATTTCAACGGGCAGTTATCAAATAGAACAGATTAATGATGAGTTCCAACGTAGAATTAAATCTATTACAGGAAAAGAATCCAAAATAGCAATTACTGTTTACGAACCACCATTATCAGCGGCGATTGAAATAAATTCCCCTGGTTATGTTGTAGATACTTATCGAAGTTCAATCAGATCCGTGTTAGGATGGCCTGATGTTCCGGCAGGAATGGAACGCAACGCGTTCTCTGGCGATTCTACAGAACCAAAACGAGAAGAATTTAAGATAAGCGAAAGAAAATATATTTTAAAAAATCCAAAATATTTAAGATTACCACCATTTAGTAATGTTAGTGATCAAAAATTTGAACTTTATGGTAAATATTTCCTTTTCAGATCTCAATCTCTTATTGAATATAATAAATATGGTGATAATCCTCCTATTACTGAATTTGCTGATAATGCAGTTAAAGCATGGAAATACCATAATAATGAGGAGTTTAATAACACATTAACTAAATTAAAAAAATTATTTTTATCATTAACACAACTTTATAGTGAAGATGTAAAAAATCAGATAATCGAAACAATAAAGCATTTAAATCAAATTATTTACGACTTACGACATGTCAATGATGCTCTAATTTATTTTGTAAAAAAAGATGATAATGCAATTTTAAAAGATTTGTTTCTTAAATTTTATAAAATAACAGAAGAAGAATTTAAAACATTTATTATACCAGATTTAAATAACGCTAAAATACAAAAATCATTTGACGATCTTATTGAAGAATATTATCCCGGAGTAATTGAATCATGGAAAAAAAGAGCCCCGCCACCGGTTATTCTTAAATATAATAACGATCCACATAGTGGAGGCCGTCATATCTCACCGGGTATTGTTAATATAACATCAACGATCGCTGTCATTCTAGTATGTGATGTAATTGATGGCAGCTATCAAGTAGATCTTTCAAAAAGTGGCACTGCGGAGCAAGGATATATATTATATTCATTCACACCTCAAGCGCCACCAGGGTGGTTAATTGTATCTGAGCCAATTAACCCCGTTTATCTACGTGTATATAATCCGTTATTATCAAGGATACATTTTAAACTTACTGACCAGGCTGGACACTTTTTGGATTTGCGAAATGAGGTTTTAAGTATTAATCTGTATGTACGCTCATAATGCGTCATCGTAAAACAAAAACAAAATATCTGAATCTAACTCGGATCAGAATAATTTTTTTTACTGGGGTAAATCGTAATTATCAGAATCTGAATAAAAAAAATAAATATTATATTATAAGTAAATAAACTGTATACTGTCAATTTTCCCAGGGATTTTGTTTAGCCATTACCACATTGACTCCACCTTCATTATCACTTTCATTTTCACAATGCTCCCTCAACTGTCTTATACGAAAGTTCACAATCTTTTTCTGTTCGTATTCATGAGATAATTCTAACTTAATTTTGTCAATAGTTTGTGAGAGAGGTACAAACAGCTTTACCTGATTATCTGTAACTGTTGCCAGCGACTGTAACATTGCCTGCTGGATAAACTTCATGAATTTATAATCAGATGGCAAAGTATATCTATTTTCTAATTTCCGTTCTTCTAATGATTCAAAATCACACAGAATTTTTTCAGGATTAAGATTATCAGATATATTTATACCGTTATGTTGTAAGTTTTTAATCGCAGAAATAATAACATTAATATTTTCAGAATACATTATATTGTAAATATTTGTTTAAAATAAAACTATTTCTAAATCAGAATGATAAAACATATTTCTGAATAATAAAAATTTATAAACATATAATCACAACACAACCCCATGTGAACTCCTAGGTTGTCAAACAACATCCTAGCAAGTTCAGGGGCATTTGAATTAATCCCCATGTGACCCCCTAGGTTGCCAAATGACATCTTAGCAGGATCAGAGGAAATTCGAAATCAGACGAAACGGACAGCATAGTTTTATACAACCCCATGTGACCCCCTAGGTTGTCAAAGAACATCCTAGCAGGATCAGAGGTTACATATAAACTTAATTCTAAGAACTTAACTAACTTATCCTAGGACAGCATAGTTACATATAAACTTAATTCTAAGAACTTAACTAACTTATCCTAGGACAGCACAGTTTCATGTAAACTTATCTTAAGGACAGACACATACAAACGGGCCTTCTCTACGTTCAATACAAATTTGCACACTCTCCCCCATAATCAACCCGGGGAGTGTGAAAAAACACACCCACCAAGTGGCATGGTGGAGAGTGTACAAATTTTCTATTGAAACGCAGAAGGGCTGGCCGGAACCCCAACTAAAAAAGAGAATTTTGGCATAATTTCGCCCTCGCCGACAATGTGCCGGTCACACATCATTTTTATGAACGATATATTTATTTATGGACGAAATCACACATACAATAAGGAAAGATATATCGATACTTACTCAAAGCAATGTGGGTTCCGTTTTGACCAAAATTCGCAATATATTACTGTCATTAGTACAACAAGCACGACAACTGCTTGATTTACTAAGTTATGCTTGATGGAGTTGTCTCGCTTAATCATCTGATACCATAAGAACATACTCGAATTTCATTTTTTGTCCAAATGTTTTTGAAAATGCAGATTTTGTGATATTACTGAAAGTGGTACTATGTTAAACTATTTACCAGCAGAATTAATTGATTTAAATATAATTTCTTCGCCATCTGTATTTACAGATTTAACAGCCCTTGCGTATCGTGCGCCGCCAGAATTTCCGAACTTGCAATTTTGACTTTGTGTAACAATTCGCAAGTTATCAAGCGAGCTATCAAGTTTATTACCACTGGTGTGATCGATTACAAGTCCATTTTTAATGACCCCATGAAAACATTCGTAGATGAACCTATGTGATAAATAAGTTTTATTTCCACTGGTACTAAATCCAAAATATCCAGTATTAATAACCCTACCGACTGGTTTTTTTAATCTACAGTGCCCATCACGAGATGCGTCATAATTTTTAATGATTGGATGCGTTACAAACTCATTTTGCTCCATTTATATACTAATATTATTTGTTTAAATCATTATTTTGAAAATCTAGCGAGATAATCTTCTTCGGTTTTTATAGGAGATTCACCTGACGATGTTAAAGTGTTATTTTTTTTTATCGTAATATCGTTTCAGCTCTCTGTATTTTTTACCACCACATTGCACACACAGTTGAATTTTTTCTCTGACTCCAACACCACACCGCACACACGGTTTTGGTCCTAAACTTCCATGTCTAACACATTGCATATGATAACCGCAGAATTCGTTTACGCAAGTTTTGTTACAAGGAGAAGTATATCCAATTTTGAGCCAGTGGCATTGATTCTTTGTTTGAATCATATACAAGTAATTAAAATTCAGTTTAAATATGTATTTGTCTTAATCATAATAATGCAGGAATTATACACAATTGAACCCTCCGCTGTTTCAGCGGGAGCTAGATTTGATCTTGACAGATTGCCGAAATATAAATTTAGTTTTTCGATGCAAGATCTGGCTACGGCGAAAAATACGCAAGGGCTGGTAAATCTATAAATACAGATGATGAAGAAATTATATTTAAATCAATTACTTCTGCTGGTAAATACTTTAACATAGTATCACCTTCAGTAAAAGCGTGGCAGATAATATCACGAGATCTGCTTTTTCAAGAAGGTTTGGACGAAAAATCAGATTCCAGTATGTTAGTCTACCAGAACCTTCTTCATGAACCAATATCTTCTCATTTTGCTTTCACGGTTTGTTTTATGCAGATGTTTTTTTTTTTTTTTTCATTGATGTAATGTTCCTATGGTATCAGATGATTAAGCGAGACAACTCCGTCAAGCATAACTTAGTAAATCTTACAGTTGTCGTACTTGTTGTATTAATGATATTGTCAGTTTTGGTCAGAACCCACATTGTTTTGCACCTTATCAAGTGGCTGAAGAGTCCAACCCTATAAGTAAGTATCGATATATATTTCCTTTTTCATAAATATCGTTCATAAAAATGATATGTAATTGTGTGTACAGTCAGCAGCAAAATCCATTTGTCTTAAATACATGTATTTAATAGAGATTTTATACAGTTTAAATGTCCCATAGGACACTAATATTTCCAAGAAGCCCATTGTAGCTAATTTTACTATTACAAAACAAAGAACAAGCTAACCTGAGTCACATATTATCTGTGTTATATCGGCTAATATATATCTCAGCAGTGAAGTGTGTACATGAGGTTATTTTTAGAAATGAATATGGCATTGCATGTTCGTATAACTTATCGATTATTTTAGTATCCCTGGCAACGTCTGATTAATACAGACTTTTAACTGTGGGTTTTGTGTAATGTAGTATCAAGTATTTGGAGACTGAAAATAAATTCACATTTTACAATAAATTGTGATTTTATTAAGAAATCCACAATACATTTACAATAAATTCTGATTTTATTCTGTATACTTTAAGTACATTACGCTTTAACTATATAATAATATTTTCATTATGTATACATATTGAAGTCCGGTGGCCATTGCTAACGCGTTGGATTTTCATGCTCGAGGTCCGTGGTTCGATTCTGGTGACCTGCATACTGTCGGGCGAAAGGCGATATTATGCCAAAATTTATTATTTAATGGGCGTCAGCTAGCCCTTCTGCGTTTCAATAGAAACTTTGTACACTCTCCCACCATGTCACTTGGTGGGTGCAATTTTGCACTCCCTGGGTGATTATGATGGGGGAGTGTGCAAAAATTTCTATTGAACGTAGAGAAGGCCCGTAGTATTGTCTTTAAGATAAATTTATATGTAACTGTGCTGTCCTAGAGTCAAAGTTCTTAGAATTAAGTTTATATGTAACTGTGCTGTCCTATAGTTAAAGTTCTTAGAATTAAGTTTATATGTAACTGTGCTGTCCCTATAAATATATGTAAATACGTTACTGTAAATACTGTTACTGTAAGTATGCTTGCTTGATTTAAGGGGTTACATAAAATCACAATGCCTTGACAGCCCTCTGAATTTCTAGTATTTCGTTTCGATTAGGAATTCGCTGGGGGGGGGGGCTGTTTATGCGTCTGCGTCCAAAAGATAAGTTATGTATAACCTCTGAGCCTGCTAGGATGTCTTTGGCAACCTAGGGGTTTCACATGGGGTTAAACTGTGCTGTAAATAATGCTTGCTGTAAATACGCTACTGTAATTAAGATTCTGTGTTTTGTGCTGTCCTTAATTAAGATATAATCATAATTATATGTATATAATCATAATCATAATCATATGTATATAATCACATGTATATAATCATAATAATATGTATATAATCATATGTATATAATAATATGTATATAATCATAATAATATGTATATAATAATATGTATATAATCATAATCATATGTATATAATCATCTTGAAACAGTCCTTAGGGACTATTATTTTTATTTTATTCTGATTTTATTTTAATATTAAACAAGCATAATGAATATAATGAATTCCGAAAATATTAATGTCATTATTTCTGCGATTAAAATATTACAGCATAACGGTATAAATATATCTGATAATCTTAATCCTGAAAAAATTCTGTCTGACTTTGAATCATTAGAACAACGGAAATTAGAGAACAGATACACTTTACCATCTGATTATAAATTCATGAAGTTTATCCAGCAGGCAATGTTACAGTCGCTGGCAACAGTTACAGATAATCAGGTAAAACTGTTTGTACCTCTCTCAAACGCTATTGACAAAATTAAGTTAGAATTATCTCATGAATACGAACAGAAAAAGATTGCGAACCTTCGTATAAGACAGTTAAGAGAGCATTGTGAAAATGAAAGTGAAGGTGGAGTTAATGTGATAATGGCTAAACAAAATCCCTGGCAAAACTAGTATACAGGTTATTTACTTATAATATTTTATTTTACTCTGATAATTACGATTTACCCCAGTAAAAAAAAAAATATTCTGATCCGAGTTAGATTCGGATATGTTTTTTTGTTTTTTTGTTTTGCGATAACGCTCTATGATCTCACATACAGATTAATACTTAAAACTTCATTTTGTAAATCCAAAATACGTCCTATTTGGTCTGTAAGTTTGAAATGTATCCTTGATAATAACGGATTATGTACACGTAGATAAACGGGGTTAATTGGTTCAGATACAATTAACCACCCGGGTGGCGCTTGAGGACTGAATGAATAAAATATATACCCCTGCTCAGCAGCGATACTTTTTGAAAGATCTACTTGATAGCTGCCATCAATTACATCACATACTAGATTGACTGCGATCGTTGATGTTATATTAACAATACCAGGCGAGAATTGACAGCCTCCATCGTATGAATCATTATTGTGTTAAAGAATAACCGGTGGTGGGGCTATTTTTATCCACGCTGCAAATACTTTAGGGAAATATTCATCAATGACATCGTTGAGTTGTTTTTTATTTCAGCGTTATTTAAATCTGGTATTATAAATGTTTGTAAATCTTTTTCTGTTATTTTGTAATGATCAAGAATAATTGCTTAAGTTTTGGATTTGAGTAAGGACATCCATTGACTTTAGTCGCAATATTTATAACACTTCGATTAGCGATGTATAAATCAGATAAGATCACATTTAAATGTTTTATTGTTTCGATTATCTGATTTTTTACACCATCGTCATAATGTTGTGATAATGAAATAGATAAACTTCTTAAATCATTAAGTTTTTTTATCGTATTCAGGCTTAAGAAGATCTAAAAAAATTTAAAATATTCTTCATCAACAATCTCTCTAGTAGTCCCCGTCCTGGCGTCTACGATGATAACATTAAATGCTGATCTTTGTATCTTAGGGATCATTTTACCGTCAAAATCGGTAAAGTAATGTTCATTGTTGCTTCGATCAAATTCAAATCCTATATAACGCCATTCATCTTTATTTCGATATTCTGGACCTTTAATGAATCTTTTTTCGCTTGTCTTAAATTCATTTTTGGTTGGTTCTGGAATTCCATTTGACTTTTGGTCTGGGGTAACATCAGGCCATCCTAACACAGATCTGATGGAACTTTGATAAATATCTACAACATAATCAGGGGAATTTATTTCAATCGCCGCTGATAATGTTATTTCGTAAACAGTGATTGCTATTTTGGATTCTTTTCCTGTAATAGATTTAATTCTGCGTTGGAACTCATCATTAATCTGTTCTATTTGATAACTGCCCGTTGAAATTCCAACAACTTGCCAATCAGGAGTTCCATCAGGTTTATTCTTATTCGCAAATACAAGTGAATTGTTTGCTGGTAGTCCACCAAACGATTTTGACCTGATATTTGGCCAGCTATGATAAACTCGTAATTGTGCTAATGCTATTTCACTTGCTGGAATTGCAGTTGGAAAGTTAACGCTAAATTCAGGATTGGTCGAACTTAATGATATCATAGTAGTTTTTGACGGCGTTGTATTAGTGACGATTTGTTGTAATAGTTCTAACGCTGACATTATTTAAAATACTCCGTTATTTAATTATTATTTTAATAGAACGCACTCTCGGAAATTCAATCTTCATTCTTATCAGAAGTTAATTTATCACTAGAATCGCTAGAGAACGCGTTGCGTTCCATTCTAAATGCTTCATCGTAGGTTTTCATTATCGTTGCGAACTCCTCATCAGATATTTTAAAATCGCTGAGGTACGCAGAAAGATACGATGATAGTTTAGAATAAGATGTTGTTGCTGTGTGTAGTTTTATTATGTAATCGTGTAATTTATCATTTGTACACGTAGATATCTTCTTAGCGATAATACTAAGCATACCTGCGATAATCGTTGAAGTTGAAACGACAATTGTTACAACTGCAGGTGCTGTCATTGTTATTGTTGATAATAATAATCCGGTTCCAGCAATAGCAGCGGAAACTGAGTAAACAATTATATCAATTACAACCATACGTCGGCGATATTTTTTTACTTTTACTGTATAATCGTCGATGATATTTTTTAGTTAGGTTTGACACTCACATACTTGAGCGTATCTGTGACGTTGAACGTCGATAAGTGACTCCGTCACTTGATTCATTATACAATGACAACGTCATTTAATTAAGTAATTAAACAGTTTCAGCTACGAATTCCAGACACCACCAGTAACGTCTCGGGGGCATTTCCGTTGATGTCAACGTAAACGTTTCTTTGATGTCCTTGGTTAGCATCACCAGTAGAGGATTATAATATACATTCGGTGATGATGAAGTGGCCGCAGTAATTTCCAAACCGTACACGGATAGCCTGTATAACCCAGTTACTTCTGCGGTATGTTCGAGAGTGTTATCGCGCGGTGTCCATGTTGATGATCCTGATGCTACTGTGTACACGATATTTTTAATTTGTCCGTGTGGAATTTTAATCAGATTAGTTTTTTGAACAATATTAGGTATTCCGTTAATAATGTCGTTGAGTTTCATGTTAATATCGGAGAGTTTGATATCTACAGTTGGTGGACTTCCAAAAAAATCATTAATAGATCTGTTTATGTTTCTATGAAAATTTAAGAACGTGATTAGTAAAATTAGTATTGAGTGTAGTCATTTCATTATTGATTGTAGCTAACGAAGTTGTCATAGGAATTTCCTTATCGTCTACATATTTCTTCGTTGCAGCGTCGAAATCTGATTCTGGTGTTCTAAGATTATTAATACCATTATTATTCATGTTGAGAAATGCGCGCATTATACCACCGTTGACTTATACGCACTTAGATTCTTGATCATCGACGTATTTATTTGTTGCTGCATCTGTATCTGCGGCTGGGTTTCCAAGGTCTATAATTTTATTTCGATTCATAATAATGTGACCCGTGAATGAATCACCAGTTCGCTTGATAAAATCGTTAACTGACTTACCGGAATCTTGTATTTTATCTTGATCAGCAAAAGTAACGATATTATTAATAACCGCGGCGGGAATTCGTATAAGAACATCTAACAGTTGTATATTACTCGTTTTTAATCGTCCTTGTTTATCCTGAAAAACAACGACTTCATTTTGATCCACACTTGTGAGATTTAATAAATCATCTATTTCATTTCTGAGCTGATCAAGAGTTGCATATTTAGATAAATCGACTTGCTGCTGAGCTTTGCGAGAAGATCTTCCATAAATATCTACCATTATATTTATTAGTATCTGTTTAAGTGTGACAACGTGGTATATTCATGCACGACTTTATGAGGTGGCGTTGTTGATTTTGATACAGCATCAAGTACAGCGAGTACTTCTCGACCACATATTGGCGGATCCGTTATTTTTTGTGTTGGTAATGTTGAATACCAGATTTTAGAACGCATCCAATTCTTTACTTTGCATAGCAGTACTTTTAACATATTTTAAAAATTCTTTTCGTGGTGCCAGTCCATACGAATCAAAATAAATAATTCCACGTGGATCAATTGCATATGCCACCCAATGAGTAGAGTTTTTATCGAGATTAATAATACCAGTTTCATGTTGCATTGCAACGGTAGGTAATTGATCACGCATAAAAACTCCTCTAAAGTTTTTTATATTCAGTTGCTTAGCAGCATTAAGTAAATCAAAATTAGACATGGGGATAATCATCGAATTCGATGACGAAGTCACCGGGGCAGTCTTAGACCTTTTCCGTACCATGAATATGGGGTCCCTGGAAGTCTTAGACCGCGACCTTATACCAGGCCTAATAATCTTAGACGGCCGGCTGTGGAACATTTGGTGTTGTTAGACGTCTTCCGCGTTGTTTTGCCCGTGATCTTTTTTTTAAGTTTCTGCGTGCATAATTCCTTGACCCGTTGCTTTCTTTAACGCCATTCCAGCAGCGGTTCCAACAGCGCCTAATGCAGCTGCTTTTGCAACAGCTGGGGCTGCAGCGGATATTATTACTGGTAACGCGGCAAGAAGTGAAAATATGCCACCCGTTTTAACGATGTCTTTAATGACACTCGCAGAAAGATTAAGTTTTATACCTTTATTTCATTTTTTTGCTTCATTGAAATGCTTATGCTGGTGTTCTGATAATGATAGCTTATTAAGACCAATTGCGATTTGTTCTCGCTTTAGTGATATTTTTGCCGCACAATTATTTTTTGATGATGATTGTAGCTTTTTAATCTGACCAGGAGTCAGACTGACATTAACTAGATTTGACATTTATAATTATTATGAGCGATCTAATTACATGTTTTCTATTGGGGCATCAATAACTCTCATTCGTCCACCAACACCTTCAAGTAACATCGATTTATCACTAAGTATAACAGCGACAGCTCTGTAATCAGGAGTAGTTACAGCATCTCTGTTTACGCGAACTCGAAAATGTATGTCAACGACGGACTGTCTGGTTAAATCTAAATGTTCCAGCGAAAAGTAATAAATCGGATATAATGTTGTAAAATCTAACTGTGATATTTGCAAACCAGAATCAATATTCTGATCACGCCCCATGAATGTCGTTAATCTATGATATGCACGTGCAACATGATTATTTTCAAAATTTAGCAACACTTCTTCAGAAGGTTCTTGATGTCCGTTTATCCTTAAAGAAACCTCAGAAACACCGAGTTGATCAAATATCATTATGCTTCGATTTTGTGAGTTTACTCGTGCAGTATTTTGAAGCGCAATAAATATATGTCGCGGTGCAGAAATACCTTGCTGAGAAGTTATTTGCCAAGTAAATAAACCATTAACTGTACTCTGCACAGCATCTGTGGTCATTATCAACCATGATAACATCGATTTACCACCTTGACTCATAAAAGAAAGTAAATGTTCTTCTTCAGGTATTGTTGGAGTCATTACTGGCATCCATAAAGAAAGTTTTGTTAAATTTACTATACCAGCATCACCAGCGGGTCTCCATATTGCATCATCGTCGGTACCTTTTCTTACAAGTACAACTGTGTGTTTGGCTCCGAAAATGACTTTTCTGAGATTTCTACAAAATCCAAAGATATGTGATAATGGAATCGCACACGAAAATGCTCTTCTTGCACCGCTTAACATTGCTCGACGTGATCTAAATCCTAAGTTAAAATCTGGATCTACATTAATAATCATACTTTGTACATCCGCGTCGGCGTTTCTATCAAAATTTCTTGGTCGTCCTATTTCATATTGTTGGTACTCTGGAGAATTAGAAGTATCTTTTACAAACATCATTGATGGACCAGCTGATCTTGGCTAATCATCACTATATCGCGCAAGACCAAGTATCGTCGTGGCAACATCAACATCATCATGGATTGCTTCAATATTTTTTCCATCAATCATGTATATGGCGCTTTTGAATAAAGCCATAACACCGTTGTTAACAAAACCAACACCAACATCAGCTGCGTACGGAGTATTATCAGCTCGCAAAATTTCACCTTCAACCTCTTTAAATGCTTCAGCGGGTAAGAAGTATTTTCTTGTATCCTGAACTTGCAGCTCAATTTGTCCACGCTGATTTGGCCCTAGTGCGTCATAAGAATAATATTGATAATCGCGCACAGATTCATCTTTTAAAACTGGTGCATCCATGTCAAACGCGGGATCCGATATACGCTTGAACATCTTTATTATTATCGTCTTTGTCTAACACGAAGACCGCTTCCTGCTATCAGACTAGCCGCTATATTTTTTTCTTTTTCTAAACCAACATTAGTGTTGGTAGCCAACTCTCCTAGTTTTTGATTAGCAGCTTGATATATTATTTTACTGACATTTGCGGGCATCACTTCAGTGCTGGCCAGTTTCACTGGTTGAGGTTTTCGTCGTATTAATCGCGCTAGTTTATCCTTGATTGCTGAGAATGCTTTGCTAGCAACATTACCAACAGCGCCAATAGCTTTTTCACGAACAACGTCAATAGCTTTCATTCCTAGTTGCTTTGTAAGCGGTATTGCTTTTGGGGCTATCTTTCTAAATAGACCTTGAACAACATCACCTAGTCCATCTCCGTAGGTCGTTTTGTATACTGGTAATCGTGAATTTATTACCCTAACCATGGTTGGTCAATGAGTATTGTGTACGATCATATTATTATTAAGTGATTTTATTAATAATTGCATCTAATTACATACTCAGTCACTATGATAATCATCGGCGATTTCATTAATAAGGGACCGATACAGATTAATATCCATAACACCACCTGTAAATAATCGTTGACAAATATCAGCTGCTTCATTAATGATTTCTGGGGAATTATTGCCAGCTTGTTTTCCTCCAATGAGAATTTCTAGTCGATCAACATCAGCAAGGACGTTATTAGGACAAGTAATAAAGCCACTTCCTAAACCACTTCCACTTGGGCCAGGATCTTCCTCTGTTGTTCTAACTGGTTGTCGTTGTCGTGGTGATTGAAGTCGTTTCATCATTTTTTGAAATTGTTGTTGGGGGTGGGTGCTCTACATCGAACACAATATAAATCCATATTATTATTATATGGATATAATTGACTTCTCAGCGACATGAAAACAAGAGCCAGTCAAACATCATCCAGCGCTACCAAATTCCATCAGAGCAATTATACTTGGCCCATCTGGGTCTGGCAAAACGCAGTTATTACTTAATCTGATAATGCGATGGCTCAAGTGGGATAAATTATATTTAGTAACACCATCTGTAGGTGATCAACGATGTTACGAAGTACTTAAAGATTTTAATGAAAATGCAAAGTCGCTGACGTGTCCTGATAAAGATAATGATGTTATTGATTTTATTACCGATATCGATGAAGCTCCATCCATAGATGATCTTGATGGATGTATCAATAATCTCGTAGTATACGATGATGTAATGCTGGATAAACAATCAAATCCAGCTCGGATATTTTCGCGAGGCCGTCACAAAAATACAGACGTGGTTTATTTAACTCAGAAATACACACAAATTCCAAAAGTGATCAGAGATAATTGCAATATCTTAATTGTGTTTAATGGAGTAGATAATTATACTTTGCAAAATATTTATTATACTTGGTGTTCAAGGGACATGGACATGATTAAGTTTAGAAACTTCTTTTCAAAAGCACAAGCTGTTCCGTTCGGATTTATAACGATAAATTTACATGACCCGAGATTTAGATATCGTATAGGTCTGGATAAAATCTTTGGCTAATTATAGCAGCAGGGAGTGTGAACGGCCAGCGTTGAGTGACCAGCACGTAAACGAAACAAATAAAAACGATGATGTAACAAAATGAGCTAACCCAGTTAGAGAAATCTCATGGCCTGACAGGTTTTGGTTTAACGTTATTTGATCTTGAGATTTCATTTTCGTAGGAAGGTTTATTTTTCATAAATAAGGTCTCTAAACAAAATGGTCTGTTCACCCTCCCTGCTGCTATTGGTTAACAAATGCTGACATTTTGACGCACTAAGTTGCCAATTACATGACATATTCGTAGCAATAATTATTATGACGTCATGAACATATTTGGCAATGGGGCACGAGCACGTTTGTTGGCCTGTGAAATGGAAATATTTGTATTGGATACAATTTGTCCTCTATGCATTCTGTGCTTCTTTGTTTTAATAGAAGCTTTCTATCTCTTCTGAAGTATTCATAAGGAGTTCATGTCATGAGAGAACCCGAAAACAAACCGGAAAAGAAAGACTTTCAACTGGACCACTGTTAATTTATGTGTTACTTTAAAAGTTCGCTTGCGTTCGCTAATAATAATAATAATAATAATAAGTGATATTTCTTCCTATGAAATGTCCATTGATTTCGTCAATTAACTTAACATTATCAGAATAGTGCAGTATTTCTCCTTATCATATACTTCAAAAATTGTGCCATTAGTTTAAGATTGCTGCAACGAGTCAATACCAGTTAATAATAAAATTAACCGGTTCCTTATATGGTAAACACATGCCCGTGTTCGTTGAATTACTGGCTACGGCTTAAGTAAAATGGCGAAGGAAACGTGAGACGCCGACCACTTCATAAATCTTATCAGTTGCAGACAAAAGACCGTGACCATTTTTACCTAACACCAGTGATGGAGAATCAGTAGTACTAGCTCTCGTCCAAAATGAAACTATCTATCATACAAACTGAATGAACATTTAAAATGCAAGGAGAAAACAGAGAAAATAGATATGAATTTTAAAAATATTGAAAATGAACAGCTAGTGATCGATCGTTGCTGCTGTTATAGTCTGAATATACATCCCCGTTTGTTTTGTACCCCCCTACCGATTTGAAAGACGAAGACGAAAAGCACAAATGAGAAAAAAAAGATGCTCGTTTCATTCCAACGGAAGATTTCAGTGTAAAAAAAGCGACCCTGTTCGCCAGTCGTTTCCCGTTCCTGGACAAGTCCGTTTTCAGCGAAGGAATGTTTGCAATACTACACATGTATGTACGTAGAAGGAAAAATACTATAGAATGACAATGTGGATTTAACAAGCGGTGTAACTTCTATGTGCATGTATGCAAAGGATGTAACTCAAACAATCAATATTAGGGTAAGTTACGGAATTATCTGGCAGTTACTGAATAGGATGAACTACGCCACAATGTTGTCTGTGGAAATCAACTTGCCCACAGTGTACACAACATGGCGCCGTGTTAATATGGAAAGTCCATTAAGCATGACAGGCGCACAAAATGCCAGTGTTAGGGGCCTCTCTCTCTCTCTCTCTCTCTCTCTCTCTTACTAGTCTGACTATATCTCCCCGGGGTTTTTTTGTAACCAACCCCCCCCACCGATTTCAATAACGGAAAACTTTAATGTGATAAAAAGTGCACAGAATTTAGTCAATTCATTCATTGACTCATAATTTCTAATGTGAATGCGACAAGAGTGGCCCCTAACACTGGCATTTTGTGCGCCTGTCATGCTTAATGGACTTTCACAAGTTATACAGGTCAAGTATGTGTTCAGTACAGACTTCTTCAGTAACGGGTGTCAGTTGTTAGAATTTGATTACACGTAACATTAAAAGGTAGCTGATCACTTCAGTTTAATTATCATACATCCTTATTCCTTTGAAACATCATTATTTACAGGCCCAGAAAAATACATACAAATTCAGTACAAACTGGATTGCATGTAGCGCGATGTGATATCACAATGAATAATCTGGGTTCTGAAAAGAAAAATTATGCTGTGCAGTTATTAGTTATGTTGGACGCGACGACATTTTTTCGATCAATAATTTTCGTCTGGACGTCTTTACATGACATTTAAGGTGCAGAATATTCAACAGTCAGGATTTAAGAGAATTTTATTAAACTATATTAGTACAACATTTTAGAACAAGAATTAATATTTAGTTTAATTTGTATAAATGTTCATCAATCACGGAGTTGACATATACTTTACAATATCTCTATAGATGAATGAAACAACTTTCCTTTTACGTACACATATCATTTTTAACCACTATGAATGGCGTTATTTTATCCTTTACACGGAATTTAATCCAACACAAGGAAACCCCAATATGAATATATATCTTCTCTTCTGAGGTATTACCCAAGACCGATTGACCACAATACCCTGGCATATTGCATTTTCAAAAATTCCCGGCACCGTGAGAGCAGCATCGAAACAGTCGTGATTTGGATTTGGATTTTTTTAACGTAGCTTTTAATAATTTTTTTCAGTCATATCGCTACGATGTTTGCAGTATGGCAGTTTATAGTGATGTCTAGCACTGGAGCATCATGCCGCAGACATGTAGCATGATGTCCCACCCAACGACATTATTCTAACACCATGCCGACCAGTCCTAACACAAACCTCTTAATGCTGAGCGGCTAGCGAGGCAGCTGTTAGTACCATTTTTTATAAGTCTTTGGTATGACTTGGCCGCCACCTCCCGCATCCGAGGCGAACGCTCTAACCACTTGGCCACCTGAGCGGTCCGAGACATACAGAATCTATGTTGGGGTTTAGACCGAGACAAGGAAATCCCAGTCAAGGGGTTACATTATTTGTCTCCCCACGAGGCTTGACGAGTGGAGAGACATATAATGTAACCCCGCGACTGAGATTTCCTTGTCTTGGTCCAAATCCCAACGTAGATTCTTTTTCTCACCCAATATTATCCTTTAAAGTAAAAACTTGTTCAATATAGTTCACGCGCCAATGTTTACATGCGGTGCATTAATACAAATATGTTAATGAGGACTGTGGCATACGTGTCATCCGAAGTACACAGTTTTTATGCGTGAGTCAAAACAAAATAACAACATTAAACGTTAGTAGTAGGGGATACCGTAGCGTCAATGGGAATTAGCATTACAGACCCCCCCCCCCCCGGGACCGTATAGCGTCAAGAAAAAAATGCACAGCCTGGGACCGTATAGCGTCAATGGAAATTGTGTAGAGTGACTATCACACCCTGGGACTGTATAGCGTCAATTGAAATTTTGTATAGCGACTAGTATACCCTGGGTCTGTATAGCGACAAGAGGAATGGAACAGGTGGCATGACGTCACACTGGTAACAATGTAACAAAAAGAGGAGTACTGTGACGTCAGGCTACCTGAGAGAGGGCTATAGACAAACACGAATCAAGAGTATTCGTGTATAAAAAGAGTAAGGGTTTTACATATATATATATATATATATATATATATATATATATATATATATATATATATATATATTCGTTTGGGTTGGAGACAAAATGAAAATTAAGATCTTTTCAAGGCATTGGAAGTGGCCCTGAAAAGGGCCTTTGGGTTCTTCTTCTTTTATCTTCTCCAGTTCTTCCACCATGTCCTGATTTTCCCAATAATTCCTTTCTTCTTTCTCTTTTCTTCTTCGGGCATCCAGTCAGGATGTCCGAGAGCTCTGAATTTTTGTTGGATTTTCATCCAGTTCTGATTGAGTTTCTCAAACGTTTCTTTCTTTTTTTGGTTTTCTTTGTCCTTTCTTTCTTTCTTCCACATTTCCTTTATCTTTTCCACTTCTTCTTTCAGTACTTTTCTCATTAGGTCTTCCGCTTTCTTGATATTGTCTAAGCCCTTTTTGACAAAAGGCCATTCTGTTAAAGAGAAGATACCTACCAAAAAAGATTCCAATTCAACGACAATATCCAAAATCTCCTTCAAGGTTCCTACTCTCACATATTTCGGATAGTTGAAACCTCTCAACTTATCTGCTTCTTCCATTATTATCATTTGCAAATGATAACTTGCTGCTTTGAGTCTCGCCATAAAGTCTAGGCTGACTTGAAACCTCCACTCCTTTTGAAGTTTTTCCACTACATAGACTCCATCTACCATCCAGCACCAACTATCTCTTAACTTGTTGATTAGATCCATTTTGCTGTTCCTTTTTATTCTGTGTAGAATGGCGCGAATGACGAACGCTATGCTTTTATATACTTCAAGCACGGACGTGATGGAAAATATGCCTTACACTCACTTCACATATGATATACTATCCTCACTAACGAACGAGCAAGCATAAAACACACACACAATATACTATCCTCACTAACGAACGAGCAAGCATAAAACACACAAATATACTATCCACACAATCGGGATGAGAAGAAAAAACACACAAATATACCATCCACACAATCGGGATGAGAAAAAAAACATATTATGTACTATCCACACCAACGAACGAGCAAGCATAAAACACACAAATATACTATCCTCACCAACGAACGAGCAAGCATAAAACACACAATATATTATCCACACCAACGAACGAGCAAGCATAAAACACACATTATACTATCACAACAACGTAGGAAGAAAAGAAAAACACACACCCATATACTATCCACACCAACGGACGTGCATGCTAACACACACACACACACACACACATCAGTAAAGAGTGAGTGTTTATAGTCACACTACACTACATTCACACGAATTGGCAAATTGAATAGTTTCTCTTTTCTAGAGATCTGGTTAGCCCTGAAAAGGGCTGTTTTTTCTTGAACTTCAAATGCACCCGGCTAATGTTGACATCTTCCAGGCCGGGCACCACACACACAACGACGACTCCAATCTTGCTCCCAATTGACACGTATGGTTGGGAGTGCAGAGGGGGATTGAGTTGCTTCACTCTCCCAGTCTTCCGTCCCTGGGATAGTGAAGGCTTCCCTCCTTCTCCTATACCACAAACGTGGATGATGTTGTGGTGCTGGTAGTGCTTGTGGTGCTGGTTGTCGTGCTGGTAGTGCTTGTGGTGCTGGTTGTCGTGCTGGTCCTGGTTGTGGAGGCGTCCTCACCTCAGGTTTCACCTCACACACAAGACTTAGCATGAGGTGAGGTAGGATCTTTTCCTCCTTCTCTTTCTTCTTTTTCATCTTCTCTTCCTCCTCTTTAATTCTCTCTGCCTCCTGTTTTGCCTCCATGGTCAGCTCATCCAGGAGTCGCCTGGCATACTCCAGGTGCATTTGGAGCTCCAACAATTTGACTAATCTGCTGCTCATCTTCATTGAAGTTGACGAGTCCGCAATGGTAGCCAGACTGACAATTGTGCCACTTTATATTCCTGGAGCACGGACGTGAAGGTAAACATTCCCTAGCACCCAAATTTACCATCACATGAAACGCGCGGACTTAAAAGAAGCACTCACGTTGACTTTTTTACTTTTTACTTACAAACACAGACAGACACGATTGGACAAGACAGAAAACAAAGGGTGATTTTTTTAAACATACAAACACACAAATATTTTGTTTTACTGACAAAAGAAACGAAGTGCTTATAGACACACTTCTATTTTCTAATTACAAATTTTGGCAAATTGAATGAGTATGTCTTTTCGAGAGTATTGGGTAGCCCTGAAAAGGGCTGGGTTATTTTTGTTCACGGAAGTAATGGCAATCTTTTTTTACTGTCTAAGATTCCGTCCCCGTCTGGCAGTAGGCTTTCCTATTGGATACGGTCTGCTTCTGCGAAAAGAGAAAGAGAATTCTTTGGTGTCTGCTCGACAGTCCACAAAACCTCTGTCTGGTTCTTGCTGCTGCTGCTGCTGCTGCTGTTGTTGTTGTTCTTCTCTCTGCTTCTTCTGAAGTCTGTATTTCTCAGTCCATTCTTCTTGTTCTTTTTTAATTTCCTCTCTAAACATCTCTTCTATCAGGTCTTGGGCTGTGGATAACATCCTGACATTCTCTATTTCTTCAGGCTTCGGTATCAGGTTTAGCCTGACACGATGTAAACTGACGTAAGCTTCGTTCAGCTGGGCTAGACTGGAAGGCATCTTCATAGGTTGACGAGTCAACAGTGAATGGTCAGACTGGAGACCCACCCACTTTATATGGTTCAAACGCGGACGCGATAGAAAACATCCCTACTCGGTTTTAGTGTCGGAACACTATGATAGCGAATGTCATGGTGAAGGATAGAGAGAAGTCAAAGAGCATATATTCACAGTGTTTTTTTGAAAACAAACGACAGACACATTTTTTTCAAAACACAACATTTTTTATTCAAGTAACAAGTAACATCAAACAAATTATTTTTGACAAGGTTGACAACGTTGTGAAATTATGTGAGATTTCCATTGATGGAAGTCATGAGGCCATTGATGTACACTACGTTTCCTAGCTAGACAAAAGATAACTATAATGGTCACAAAACCATCGATCTACTTTCTCATCGTTTCTAGAAGAGTGACGATCAAAATAAGTCACTAAATGTTCTAAATGATATCCAAGACTGCGTTGATGAAGAAAATATACACAATATTGTCCACACACCATGGAATCTGTGCCTTGTAATTTCACATTATTGTATCGTGTCGTATGGGCATTTCTTCTCATAAAGTCAATGATATCGTCTTCCAAAGGGGGTAATCCATACGAATCAAAATATTCCACACAATTCTTTTGAAGGAAGTAGGCGGCAACCCAGTGAGTTCCTGGAAGATGACTTTCGTCGGTGTTGATGACATAAGCTTGATGGTCTTGAGGTTTGCGATGAGGTAGTTCATCTTTAGCGCACACGACAGGATTCCAAGAAGCAGTATACGAACTATTGTTCAAAAGGTAATAAAGTTCCCAGGTATCCATGTTCTGTTGTGTTGTTTTTGTTTTTTTCACAGGTAATGATGAGTCATCAATTCAATTCTGACTTTTTGTTTGAAACGATCTGTCAAGTAGCCGTTTCTTCGCCTTGTCTCCGCACTCTGGGCTAAGAGAGCTTCGATGCGATAGATCTCTAAAGTAGTCAATGGAGGGCAGGAAAGATCACGCAAGCCTTTATACCACTCATGCAACACTGCTTCTTCTGAGATGAGACTCCAAGCGTCGTCCAGATACTCGTCCAATTTTTCTTCTTGACTCGTCATCATACATTTATCGTGTTGAATTTGACTGGGATGATCGTTTTGACATCCATAACAATATTTCTTGGACAATTCCGTAATTGTATTCGCCAGGTGTTTAGCAAAACAGGACACTAAATGTTGTTCTTGTTCTGGCCATCTGGACTTGACGACTACCTCGTCCTCTTTGACTTCGTCTGGGGGGTCTGTTTTCACGCTATCCTCCCATTCCATGTCCAAAGATTCTCCACTGTTTAAAGAGGGATAGGAGTCTTCCATTGTGTCTAATAGTCTAGAATGGCTTCTCTCAAACTGTTGATTTCTATGGTATTATCGAATTCAGCATACAGGATGACGTTGACCGTCTCAGTGAGAGCTTCTGCAAACTGAAGTTCCATACGCAGTTGACCAGATTTTATAGGGTGGAAATGCCCCTCGTCGCTGCCTTGGTCTGGAGTGAAATTAAAGGCCCACAAAGTGTAACCTCCGACATAATCTTCGTACGAAATACCGTGATTGGTGTTGGTTCCTAGCTGCCCCGTAGCTTCGTACAGGGACAAGTACGATCTCAAGTAATTCTTCTGGGCAAAGTTAGGTTCGAAGGGTCTGGTACACAAAATCTTGCCATCGCGACTGACTTCAATTTTGGACACTCTGTAGTGCTTAAACTGGAAAGGATTTTGATCGTGGGCTCCGTTGAAGGCTGCATTACTGACGATACCAACGATTAAACGTTTGGGTAACTGTCCTTGGAACAGATGATCTTCGATCTTGGATCGGAGTCCAGCAGTAATGGTGAATGTTTTCACTTCGACACGTCGTATCGGATATTTGGCGGTCGATCTGCTCAATGTTTGACTGATGTCGTTTCCCGCTTTAGGTAACACTTCTACACGTCGCACGTAAAGTCTGGCTTCTTGGAGGATGGTTTTGTACTCGTTTGGCATGAGCCATCAAATGGAAAGCGACACTGCTGCGATTGAGTCTCAGGCGAATGTCTACTCCATTCAGCAAATACTTCTCTTGCAACCACATGTCCAAATGCAAACGATCCATCAGTTCTAAACTACGACCTTGCAGGATTTTCCTTAGACGGTCGTTAAAACCCACATTGTGAGGATCGTCATCGGCTGTCAGGGCTCTGTCGTTAAACGAGTTCTCACCTGCGGTGTCAGGTTTCCATACCACGCAAGCATCCAGATGAGTGTTCTTGGCCTCTTTTCCGTACGTCAAGAGATTTTCTAGGTACACTCGGTAAGGGTAAGTATCCGTGCTACTGCTGATCAGTTTGTTATTCAAGTACAAATCCACTTCGCTGAACAAGGAATGCATGAAATTGTTGACGGGAGCTACTGCGGCATCGGCTCCCGGATTGGTGTTATCGGTTTTGATCACTTTCAGCTTTAGATACAAGTAACTATTATTCAGATCGATGTAATCTTCGGGCTGTCCTTTGATTTCAAACTCGATGGGAGCGGAATCCACCAAAGAGGAGACGGGATGAAATTCGACCCATTGGGATTCTTGCATCGTCATCATGGTGGGTGGCATGGCAAACAGATCCAGTTCCGACTTGGAACAAGCACAAGACTCTCGGTACATCATTTTCCTTTCTTTAATAATCAAAAACGTCTAACTCTCGGACGGTTTTTATTTTCTTAGTCTTTCTAGCTCTAGGGGCGTGAAGTCCTCTGAAGGGGTGTTTTCGTCGTCTTTTTCTGCCTTGTCCTTGCTGTGGCGTCAGGGAAGCAGGAATGCCTGACTCAGCATTGCCCAGAGCATTTATAGGAGTTTCTCGCCGACCCAAAATGTCTTTGCCCGTTTGAAGCAAAACATTTTTGCCTGCTCTCATGAAAGCTTCTTTGGGGTTTTGTTTGTCAATGATGACATTTTGGAGAAATTCTTTACCTTGCGTCAACGCGGCATCTTTTAAGGCGTGCAATCCTCGTGTCACCATCGGTTTCGAAATGGGAACCACTCTACGAAAGGCCGATTTGAGCATATCACCTAAACCATGTCCTCGCTGTCGGGCAACTCCTTGGTACACAGGATACATGACTGACAAAAAGTTAGAGTAATCGTTTTCGAAAATGGAGTTTCATTGTGACTTTCCCTTTGGTGAATGGAATATTTTGTCCCAGATCTCCTTTTATAGTAATGTTGAGAGTGTCGAAATACGGCTTACTGACGGACAAATAGTGAGGATTTACAAATTCGCGGTGAACGTGAGAGGTGTTTCCACCTTCCTCGTCAGCCTTCGTGGCAGAGTCCACTTTGAAAGGAATGACACGCAGTAACGGTATGGAGGTGTGTCCCACTACGTTGTACTCCACCACATCGGAGTACACAAAAATCAAATTCAGTCCTTGGTTCATTTCTACAGGGAATCGAAAATATTTCGCAAAATCCAAGTTACTGGTCACAGCTGGTATTTCGTTTGCAATCTTGATTAACTTAGGGTCTCCACCCAAAATGTTATACAATTCAGGACAAAATGTAATGGCCAATACTTTTTCCTCAGAAAATTTCATCAGTAGGCGACGAGATATTTTGTGGTACTCGATCGTGACACTTTTTCTGGCTTTCTCCAAGGCTTTACTAAACATGAAATTGAACCTCTCAGCTATGGTGTTCACCAAATGTTGACCACTAAAAAAATAACCTGCAGGAACTTTCAACAGATAAGTGGTTCGTTTAGTAATGGGGTTTGGTGTTTTGATAAAGTCAGCTACACCACTACCACTAGCGCGTTCATCCATGGCTTGTTGCACTTGTTCGTCACAAACTTCTATCGTCAAAGTGTTTTGATTTTCGATGATGTTTTTGATTTGTGTAGGGTGAATCATTTCCACTAAAGCCACTTCCCAATGGGCTTCGTGATCCAATCGGATGGCCTGAGGTAATTTGGCCGAGAAACAGCACAAAGTGTTATTGGGAAACACCTCCATGGAACTGTCACTGGGTAAAGTTAAGTAAAATTGGTTGTTCATAATTCCACAGTTCTAGTGTCCGAGGAGTCACTGGAAGTTAGAGGAGTGTCTAAAAGAGGATGGTTAGGGTGACTGTTGGAACTGACGTTGGACACAAGACTCCGTTGTTGTTGTTTCCGTTAGAGGAATATTTCAGAGACGGATTGGGAAGAAGGTAACCAATGCAGCTGCTGAGTAAAATGGTCCACAATTGTTTATCTCCTTGTTGCAAACTCAAATTGGCAATGGCAGCACCGATGACACAATACACCACAAAGATTTGGCAGAAAATGACGATTTGAGTTTTAGGCACACGTTCTCCACACCACACCCACAAGGGTTGTTTTTGTAGATCTTTCAGAGAAGAACTGGGGGAAGGAGTGGTCACTGCAGTAGCTGAGACTGTGTTGAAGGGCATGATGGTCACTTCTTTTTATAGTCGATGAGTTGCGAAGCGTCGATCAAAGAGTCAAAACTGGGAGGATATCCTTTCCAACGTACTTTGACTTCTTTGACACGTTTCTTTCCTACTTTACGAGTTCTTCGATCGAGAATGCTTTCGATCTCGTACACGTCGTCTTCTTTTATGGTCACACGTTGTAACTCGGGCAAGTAAAACGTTCCTTTTAACACTTCCCCGTTCATGTCTTCTAATTTATAGACGGGAGGATAACGACCACGCACACGTTCAGTGACACGAAACAATTCAGTGGTCCAATTGGGTAAGTAACCTTTGTCGAAAGTGCGTTTGGTTTTGCCAATGCGTACCCAATCTCCCGATACCAACACTCCACCTTTCTTGGGGACAGGCACTGTCGTGGACGGTCCAAACAGGCGCTCGAAGACGGTCACTTCGTTCTCGGGAGTCACTTCTTGGGGGCACGTCCAATGCTCCGATGGTAAGATTGGTTGTACGATTGAACGAGG